>JANAVB010033819.1:6256916-6379685 GCA_029216955.1 Iris pallida
GAGTATTCAAACTTCGGTATACCGTCGGTATGCCGGAGCATACCGCCGGTATGCCGACAAAGTCCAGAAAGTTTTAGAGCTGCTAGAAACCGGCATGCCGCCGGTATGCTGTAGCGTACCGTCGGTATGCCGACAAAAAATCACAGCAACTATTGTGTTTGCTAAAAAACGCATGCCGCCGGTATGCCGATATTTCGAGACAGCAACTTTCTGGAGTCCAAAACGGTATGCCGCCGGTATGCCGAGCATACCGTCGGTATGCCGCTTTTTGTCACAGAAACTTTTCTGGACGCGAAAACGGTATACCGCCGGTATGCCGGAGCATACCGCCGGTATCCGCTTTTTGTCACAGAACTTTTCTGGACGCGAAAACGGTATACCGCCGGTATGCCGGAGCATACCGCCGGTATGCCGCTTTTGTCACAGAAACTTTTCTGGACGCGAAAACGTATACCGCCGGTATGCCGGAGCAACCGCCGGTATGCCGTTCTGAATGACTTGATTTTCGATTTATGCTTTAAGTTATCATCCATCCTTTAGTGATTACAGAAACCTAGACCAGTACAGACTCGAAGACACTAAACAGAAGACGCCGACTTTATGCAGGAACGCCGGTGACTGCTACAGTCTTCAAGTCCTTGATCTTCTGAGAAAATATGAATCTGAAGAACAGAAGACTAAACTACGAAGATGCTGTTAATTACTCAAAATAAAATGTGCCAACAAACTCTCCCATTTTGATAATTGACAAAATAGAGAGATAGCATCTTCAGGGAGTATCTCCCCCGTAGGTAGACAGCTCCCCCTCAATACGATTTCTCCCCCTTTGTCACTTAGTCAAGATGGGGATAACTAAAGGAGACGTGCATAAAAACGAGAGTATAGATAAAAGCATGCAGGAATAATATGAAGAGAGAACGATAATACATGCTTGACCCATACATAGCAAAAATATAAAAGACTCTCCATCATGAGAGTCGGACAACAAAGACAACCAGAGATAATGTCCCCGAAGGACAGCAAACACTGAAAACAACCATAAACCGGTCCCCGAAGGACCCTAAAGACACAAACAGAAAACACAAAAAAAAAAGAACCATAAAACACCGTAACCATCACCAAAGGAAACCCATCCCTAATCTCTGCCGGATCATCATCACCATCATCATCCTGAGCCTGCTGGAGGCGCCAAAAGGATCAATGCCGTCCGGGTACATAAACCCATAGGCATTGGGTCAGAGAAACGTGGGGCCGTGTACATGGGATCCTGAAGATTAGATCCAGAAAGGCATCCCGGTCTTGCAGAGTGCGCTGGATGACTACCCTGATCGTGGAGCGACTGGATGAGGGCGCCAAGTCCAGTGTGGGTCCGCATCTGCTCCTCCTCCTGGGCCATCCTCAGATCAAAGTGGTGCTGAGTAAGTGGCATATAGCGGCCCGTAGATGGAGGGGTAGATGCAGGGGCAGCAGGAGTGGAACCCGGTTGCTCTTGGGAAGAGGAAGCACGGGAAGAGGCGCCAGCTAGGGTACGGGAAACAGCAAGAAATGAGGGACCCCATCCGAGGAGCAAGACAAGTCAACTTGTTTGGCCTCCATAAGCAAGGTGATGAAAGAGCCTAGTAGAGGTTCTGTTTCCCGGAAGCAATACGTCGGAATTGCAGAAGCAGAGTCTTTGGGAAGGAAAAACGCTTCCGGCATAGAGATGATACATGAGGACAAGAGCATCACCGGTGATTGCGTCATAGTTCCCGCCCTTTGGGAACAGATGTGGCACACGATACGATGGAGTTCGTAGTAAAATGGCTCCAGCTGGGCTGAGAGGGCCGGAATGGCAGGAGGGTTGGGACCCTTACAGATGATACGGCAGAAGTCGTCGAAAGGAGACGCCGCGATGAGGTGAGAGCACCCAAAAGGGTAGCGCATCCCCTCTGTCCGGGACGCCCAAGATGGCCCCCACTTCCTTGGATGTGAGACGGAAGTGGCGGTCATTGACCATGGATTGGATGCGGTAGGGTCGTCGCATCCCCCGCATGTTGCAGTAGAAAAGGCGACAGCAGCATAGTAGACAGGAATTTGCCGCGAAGAAGGGGGAGAGACCGCATCGTCAAAACGGGACGTGACCGGGGAAGAGGTTCCAGTTGATAGCCCGTCCTTTGAACACGTTCTGGTTGACGAAGTGCTGGAACCAAAGCTCAGCCGCCAAAGCATTGGAGAAAACGCGTTGGTCAAAGCCGGAGGTAGCGCCACCGGGA
This sequence comes from Iris pallida, assembly GCA_029216955.1. NCBI lineage: Eukaryota > Viridiplantae > Streptophyta > Magnoliopsida > Asparagales > Iridaceae > Iris > Iris pallida. Next base: position 6,259,169 of record JANAVB010033819.1, read on the forward strand.
CGAAAGGTTGAAAGAGGAGGAAAGGATCGGGGGCGCTTAGGGTTGGCCATGGAAGGATTTTGGGCTTGGTGAGAGGAAGAAGTAGTAGTGGAGAAGAAGAAGGGGGTTTTTAAGGAAGAGGGGGAATATGAAGAGTTGAGTTTGAAAAAGGGTGGGGAGAGGGAACGGTTAAAGAGGAAGGGTGATGGGGTAGTTGAAAGGTGATGGGGTGAATTGATGTGTGGAGTAAAAGGAAAGAAAAGGGGAGGTGATAAGAAGGTAATTAAGAGGAGGGGAGTTGAGGAATGGGTAGTTAATGAGGGATTGATAGAAGAGAGGAATAAAGGTAGGATGGAAGGAATAAAGATAAAAGAGTGGGGCCCGCATATTAGTTCAGGAATCAAGTCCGCCGCCATCCGCATGCCGGCGGTATACCGACGTGTACCGACGGTATGCCGAAAATCGAAACAGAACATCATCCTGATCCGAAAGCGGCATGCCGCGGTAGCGTAGTGTACCGACGGTGTGCCGAGAATCGAAACAACCAAAATTCTGCTTCGAAAAACGGCATGCCGCCGGTATAAACGCAGTATACCGTCGTTGTGCGGACAAAAAGAAAGGTTAGCTCAAAGATAAAAATGCCTAGTTCACGCAAAGGAAAGAAGCGGTCTTCCGGAGAGGCTTAGTGAAGATATCGGCTATTGATAAGTAGTATCAATAAATTCAAGACTATCTCTCTTTTTGTTGATGGTCACGAAGAAAATGGTGTCTAATTTCTATGTGCTTCGTGCGTGAGTGACAAATAGGGTTTTTCGTGAGATTGATAGAGCTAGTGTTATCACATTTAATAGAGGGGCAAGAAGAAATACCATAATCTAAAGTGTTTGTGACATCCAAAGAATTTGTGCACAACAACACCACCGCAATATATCTGCCTCAGTGGTGGAAAGAGCAACAGATTTTTGCTTCTTACTAAACCACGATACCAAGGACTTCCCGAGGAATTGACATGTGCCACTAGTGCTTTTTCGGTCAATCTTGCATCCGGCAAAATCCGCATCCGAAAGCCGTGAAGCTCAAAGGATGAGGATTTCGGATACCAAAGACCCATGTTAATGGTGCCTTTGAGATAACGAAAATGTGCTTAACGCGCTCAAATGTGATTCCTTTGGATTGGCTTGATATCGTGCACACAAGCAAACACTAAACATGATATCCGGACGGCTAGCCGTTAAATAAGTAGCTACCGATCATACCTCTATACTTACGAATGTCGACCGATGTGCCATCGTCATCATTGTCAAGCTTGGTCGTTGTAGCCATAGGGGTCCTCATTGATTTGGATGAGTCAAGGTCGAAACGCTTGAGGAGGTCCTTTGTATATTTTGCTTGATTGATGAAGGTTCCTTTAGGCCCTTGTTTGATTTGTAACCCCAGAGAAGAGAGTTCACCCATCATACTCATTTCAAACTCTTCCTGCATAACTTTGGCAAATTCTACACAAGATGTTGTTAGTAGAACCAAAATAATATCATCAACATAAATTTGAACCAATAGAGAGTCCCATCATGTATTTAATAAAAGTGTAGTGTCAACTTTTCCCTTTGAAATTGTGAGAGACAAGAAAAGAGCTAAGACGCTCATACCACACGAGGAGCTTTTGAGACCATAAAGGGCTTTATGGAGTTTGAAAACGTGGTTAGGAAATTGAAAATCTTCAAACCGGAGGTTGTTTAACATAAACTTCCCCTTAATATACCATTAAGAAAGCACTCTTAACATCCATTTGAAATAGCTTAAGTCATTAAACAAGCAAATGCACAAAGCATACGAATGGATTCAAGTCGTGCAACCGAGCATAGGTTTCGTCGTAGTCAATGCCTTCCTCTTGGTTATAGCCTTGAGCACCAATCGGGCTTTGTTACGAGTCACTAACCCATCTTCATTTAGCTTGTTGCGAAACACCCATTTAGTTCCAATAATGGGATGATTGCTAGGTTTTGGAACAAGTTCCCAAACCTTGCTTCGCTCAAATTGATTAAGCTCCTCTTGTATAGCTATCATCCAAATTCATCAAGAAAAGCATCATTAACATTTTTAGGCTCTATTGAGAGATAAAGCCACATTGGCACAAAGATCACGTGTGGCGGATCTTGTACTAACACTTGAGGAAGATCCTCAATGATAAGCTCCTTAGGATGATTGTGACAAATCTCCATTCTCTTGGGAGATCCTTTGGAGGAGGCTCGGAAGGAGAGACTCTTTTGATGGGGTCACAACTTCATTGTTAGATGAAGAAGGACGATCCTCAATAGGGATTCTCCAATCCAAACGAGATGTCATCAATATCCTCGGAAGAGGAGAATGTAGAAGAGTTGAGCTCATTAAAAGAGACATTGATTGACTCTTCGACAACAAGACTTCTTTTATTAAAAACACGAAAACCTTTGCTATGAGTAGAGTATCCAAGGAATATTCCTTCATAGGCTTTTTCTTCAAACTTGCCTAGGTTCCTTGGTATTCAAAATAAAACAATTGCAACCAAAAACCTTGAAATATTCAATAGAAGGAATTTTGTTAAACCAAAGCTCATAAGTCTTCTTAGTAATAGGTCTAATTAAGACCCTATTAATAACATGACACGCCGTATTAACGGCTTCCGCCCAAAATATTGGGGGAGCTTGTATTGGTTTAACATGACCCGGGCCATATCGCCAAGGGTTCTATCTTTCTCTCCACAATACCATTTTGTTGAGGAGTACGGGACAAGCAAAATCATGTCCAAAACCATTCTTTTCACAAAAACTCTTGAATCAACATTATCAAATTCACCTCCATGATCACTCCTAATTTTGTTAATGGAAAACCTTTCTCATTTTGAACACGTTTACAAAAAGCAACAAATTCACGAAAGGTATCACTTTTGCAAGCAAGAAAATAACCCAAGTAAATCTCGAAAAATCATCACTAAAACAAAAGCATAAAGTTTGCCACCAAACTAGCTACTCTACTAGGCCCAAAGAGATCCATATGAATAAGTTGGAGGGTCTAGAGGTACTCACAGAGTTGATGGATTTGAAGGATGACTTGGTCAACTTACTTTTCTCGCATTCTTCACATACCATATCCTTTTGAAGGGATGCTAGGAAGTCCTCGTACAAGCTTCTTGGAGGCGAGGCAGAGATGGTATCCATGTTGGCGTGTCCAAGCCTCATGTGCCAAAGCCAACTCTCATCGTTCTTTACAACTAGGCACCTGTCATTGTTAGTACCTTCAACAAGATAAAGAACATAAATATTGTTTTCTCTAATGCCTTCATACACAATAGTTCCATTGGAGCTATCGGTAATGTAGCATTTGAGTTTAACAAACTTGATATCATAACCATTATCGGTAAGGTGGCTAATACTTAAAAGATTATGCTTGAGATTAGTAACAAGACAAACATTATTAATACAAGGGTAAGGAGGAGAACCGATATTACCATTTCCAATAATATAACCTTTAAGATTGTTACCGAAGGAGACGTGTCCTTCTTTCTTCATCGATAGCGTTGTAAAAAGTGAAGCATCACCGGTCATGTGCCGTGAACAACCGCTATCGAGAATCCATTTGCTTCTAGCATGAGAAGGATTCGTCACCTACAACATAAGTTGAAGATGAACATTTTGGTACCCATGATCTTATGGGTCCATGAGTGTTAGTCTTAGGAACCCACTTAAGAACTCTCATGTCAACTTGTTTTCTTGTATAACAAAAGTTAGAAGTGTGACCTACCAAACCACAATAATTGCACATCAAGGAAGATTTAGAAGAGAAGTGTGAGTGTTATGCATGTGTGAGTTACTAATGTGAGAAGTTCTAACCATGAGTGTTATGATGATAGTAAAAAGCATGATGAGAGGTGTTCTTCTTGACAAAGGGTCCTTTTCTTGTGTTAGAAAAGGAGTTGTGTGTAGTGTTCATGTAATGATTGTGCCTAGCATTGTGATGAGTGTGAGGGTGTCTTGGAGCATGCATGTGAGTGGTATTCTTATTACCTAAATTCTTACTTCGTGTAAGAAGATCATTATACTTAATAGAGGTAGAATATTCTCTTCTATTAGCATCTTGACATTTGTGCATGGCAAATTCATAGGAGCTTCTCATGGATTGAATCTCATCATCCTTTTTCTTGATGGTGTCAAGAGATTCTTGAAACTTGAGTCGCAAAGACTCCATTTCATCCGTGTCGGAAATAGGAGATTTTCCCTTCACATCAATGATGATGTTTGAGAGCCTCTCTACTTCAAGTTGAAGAGCCTCAACCTCCTTGAGAGATTTCTTGTATTTATTCCGAACACCTTTGTGTTCTTCATGTAATTCAAGAATGGCTTTCTCCAAATCATCATAGGTAAGAGTGTTTAAAGAGAAATCATCAAGTACCTCATCGGTTGCCATGAGACAGACGTTGGCATTGTGTTTGCACTCCTTGTCGTTGTCGGAGTCGCTTGTGTCGCTTTCACACCAAATGCTAGTGTTGGCGAACTTTCTAGAGGATGAGCTTCCCTTGCTAGGTTTCTCGTACTTGCTTGAGTCTTTTCGTATCATCGAACAATCCCTCTTGATGTGTCCGGGTCTTCTGCATTGATAGCATGCCGGGTCTTCTTCATTGTTCCGTCTAGAGCGGTTGGCCTTGTTGAACTTTAAGAACTTCCGGAAGTGCTTAGCTGTGAGAGCTATTTCTTCATCGTCATCCGACTCATTGTCGTCGGAGCTATCCTTGGAGTAGGACCTTGAAGCTTTGAGAGCGAGAGTCTTCTCCTTTTCTTTGGTCTTCTCCTTCTCCTTCTCTTGAATGGAGGATTCCTCTTGATCCTTCATGTCGAGCTCGTGAGTCATTAGCTTACCCATGAGGGTCTCTAGGTTCATGACGGTTAGATCGTTCCCCTCAATGATTGCGGTAGCTTTAGGGCTCCAAGCTTTCGTCAATCCTCTAAGAATCTTCCTTATCTTTTCATGAGCGGGATATTCCTTTCCAAGAGAAGAGAGAGGGTTAATAATGTCACCAAAATGAGTAAACATGCTAGCAATAGATTCATCATGCTTCATTTTAAAAGACTCATATTCTTGCGTGAGTCTACTAATCTTGGATTCCTTCACTTGTGAAGTTCCCTCGTGAGTGACTTCAAGTAACTTCCAAATCTCATTGGAAGTCTTGCAAGTAGAGATCCGATTGAATTCACTACTGTCAAGGGCACAGTAAAGAGCATTCATTGCCTTGGCATCTCGACAAGCAAGCTTCTTAATGTTTTCGGCAAGTATTTTCCGAAGGGTGTCAGAAGCAATATCCTCAATAGCTCTGGAAGGAGTAGGAAGGCCATTTATCACGCAATCCCATAAGTCGAAATCTATGGACTTGAGATAAATGCCCATCCTAATCTTCCAGTAGTTATAGTTGGTACCATCAAATAGGGGAGGCCTATTTGTGGAGTGTCCCTCATTGTGAAACGTGTTGACGCTAGGGTTAGAGGCCATGGATCACTCAAGGAAGTAAATCCAAATCAAGAGAACAAAACTCTGATACCATTGTAGAACCCTAGAGGGGGGGTGAATAGGGAAATAAAATATAAACTACAACAATTGATGCAATAAAGGCACTTTAAAGAAAAGAGTAGAAAGATCAAACGCAAACGCAAGGATGTATCCTGGTATCCTCTTTTGAGGCAATCCAGTCCCGGAACTCTCTCCGGCTTTAATCCACTATTATCCAAATAGTACACACGAGTTTGGATCCGAAGAACTCGCCAACTTCAACACGAGTTTGGATCCGAAGACTCGCCAACTTCTACACACGAGTTTTCTTACGAAGGCTCGCCAACTTCAAACAACAGAGAATGAAAGCTTGTTGATCTTCTAACACTTGAAGATCGAAAGTGTACAACTCTTTAATACTCTAGCACTTAGGGAGAGGATGACAATGAAAAGCTTTGGAGAGTATTAATGGTGGAGCTCTTGGTTGTTGGAAAATTTATGAAGGTGTTGGTAAAGAAGCTCAAGAGAGAGAGAGCTTCCTTTTATAAGAAAACCAAGAGTGGGTGGCATTTAATGCTTCTGAATGTACGCAGACCGGCATGCCGTCGGTATGCCGCGGCATACCGCCGGTATGCCGTCCAAATAGTAACGGTCATATTTATGACCGTTCAAGAGCATTAAATGCGGCCATTAATGCATGTCAGATCAAATCGAAAACTGAGTATTCAAACTTCGGTATACCGTCGGTATGCCGGAGCATACCGCCGGTATGCCGACAGAAGTCACAGAAAGTTTTAGAGCTGCTAGAAACGGCATGCCGCCGGTATGCTGTAGCGTACCGTCGGTATGCCGACAAAAAATTACAGCAACTATTGTGTTGCTAAAAACGGCATGCCGCCGGTATGCCGATATTTCGAGACATCAACTTTCTGGAGTCCAAAAAGCGGTATGCCGCCGGTATGCCGAAGCATACCGTCGGTATGCCGCTTTTTGTCACAGAAACTTTTCTGGACGCGAAAAACGGTATACCGCCGGTATGCCGGAGCATACCGCCGGTATGCCGGAGCATACCGCCGGTATGCCGCTTTTTGTCACAGAAACTTTTCTGGACGCGAAAACGGTATACCGCCGGTATGCCGGAGCATACCGCCGGTATGCCGTTCTGAATGACTTGATTTTCGATTTATGCTTTAAGTTATCATCCATCCTTTAGTGATTACAGAAATACCTAGACCAGTACAGACTCGAAGACACTAAGCAGGAAGACGCCGACTTTATGCAGGGAACGCCGGTGACTGCTACAGTCTTCAAGTCCTTGATCTTCTGAGAAAATATGAATCTGAAGAACAGAAGACTAAACTACGAAGATGCTGTTAATTACTCAAAATAAAATGTGCCAACACAGAGATGCTATCTTCTGGAAGGAGGCAGTGAATGACGAGTTTGACTCTATCACCTCCAATAACACATGGGTGTTGGTAGATCTACCTGAAGGAGAAAAGCCCATCGAATGTAAATGGATCTTCAAGAAGAAGATGAAGGCAGATGGAACTATTGACAAGTTCAAGGCCAGGCTGGTAGCCAAGGAATTTTCTCAGAAACAGGGGATAGACTACTTTGACACGTACGCTCCAGTAGCTCGGATGACCACCATCAGGATGTTAATCGCTCTAGCAGCTATACATAAGTTGATGATACATCAGATGGATGTAAAGACCGCATTCCTGAATGGGGAGCTGACCGAAGAGATTTACATGCAACAACCAGATGGATTTGTCGTCAAAGGTCTTGAAGACAAAGTCTGCAAGTTGGTAAAATCATTGTATGGTTTGAAGCAAGCTCCCAAGATGTGGCATGAGAAGTTTGACAAAGTTATTAGGTCAAACGCTACAGAGTCAGCGAGACGGACAAATGTGTTTACACAAAGTTCGCTGATGGAAGAGGAGTCATCGTTTGTCTGTACGTGGACGACATGCTAATCCTAGGTACGGATATAGGCTGTGTCACAGAGACAAAGAAGTTTCTCTCAACCAAGTTCAGTATGAAGGACTTGGGGGATGCAGATGTCATCTTGGGCATTAAGATCATCCGGACAGACACTGGAGTAGCGCTGTCACAATCTCACTACATTGAGAAGATGCTCACACGCTATGGGTATAAGAATCTTCCAGGGATCGATACGCCATACAGGTGTGATCAGAAGCTGAAGCCAAATTCAAGGGAAAGCGTCAGACAGATGGAGTATTCTAGCATTATCGAAAGTTTGATGTACGCAACCACTGCCACAAGGCCTGACATAGCTTTCGCCGTGGGAATGCTGAGTCGGTTCACAAGCAACCCAGAGGTTGAGCATTGAAAAGCTGTGAAGCGGGTGATGAGATATCTCAAGAAAACTCAGACATATGCACTGCACTACAACGGGTATCCGACAGTAGTGGAAGGCTTCAGTGATGCTAGCTGGTGTTCAGAGGTGGAAAGCGAGAGATCCACAGGTGGATATGTCTTTTCCTTGGGTGGAGCTGCTATATCATGGAAGTCGAAGAAGCAGACTATACTCTCTCGTTCCTCCATGGAATCTGAATTCTATGCACTTGAAACTGCAGCAGATGAAACAGAATGGCTTCGGGAGCTCATGTATGATCTTCCAGTGGTTGGGGCTCAGATACCGGCGATACCGATATACTGTGACAACCAGGCGACTGCGGCGGTGGCATCAAATGACCTCTTCAACGGGAAGAAGAGGACTGTGCGGTTGAAGCACAGGGCAGTACACGATCTTATCAAAAGAGGTATAATTGCAGTGATTGATGTTCGGAGTCAGGAGAACCTGGCAGATCCGTTCACGAAAGGCCTCAAGCGCCAGTTGGTCGATGACACAGCTTGTAAAATGGGCTTGAAGGCATTCTGATAGTGTGTCTTTGTAATCCTACCATAAAGTCTTATGCTATTAGTTCAAAGAGAAATCTACTAGGCATCTAACTTTTGGTTCAAAGGAGGATCACTGACTGGGAAACTATCAGGTAGCAGTGGGTACTTGTTCTCTGGAACATGGAAGGGATACGGACCCATAACCACTGTTGTCTACTATGTATTTTTTTTTCTGCGGAAAAAACTGATCCTGTGGAAGGTTGGCTTAAACGCCTTAATGAGTTCTCAGGCAGAGTGAATGCCTGGTGTGCTTTACAGGAAGCACGGTAGAGCAGCACTACAAGGAGTGAAACTCCATGCTACAGTGGGGTGACTCCACCATGAGGTTCCCAGGTAGGGGTAATGCCTCGGCTTTGCAAGCCAAGTCACAGCGGCGTAGCACCGCAAATAGGCAGGTAGCCTAATGCTGTATGACGTAAATAAAGAGTTGTAGATAGCACTACAAAGGGGAGGATGTCCCCATGTTACAGTGGCACGATACCACGATGAGGTACCCAGGTAGGGGAAAAGCCTCGACATTGCAAGCCATGTCGTTGCGGCGTAACACCGCAAGGAAGCCTTAGGCTTCATGCTGGGTAGTTTGGCACTACAAAGAGGCTTGTGACCTCATGCTACAGTAGTATGACACTACGATGAGGTTCCCAGGTAGGGGTAATGCCTCGGCTTCAGGCCATGTCATAGCGGCGTAGCACCGCAAGGAAGCGCAAGGCTTCATGCCATATCTCTTTAATAAAGAACTCACCTATAGTGTATGGAAAGAGATATCAGGCCGTCTCTTGAGGGTAAACTTGTAGACACCCAAAATTATACACTCAAACCAGGCTGGCACAGGGCCTTTAATGTGCAGCCAGAAGCACATGTAACTACACTTTGTGAGTGGGAAGAATTACAATTGTGGTACAGAATTCAAGGCGTAGTCCATTCTTGTATCACATTGTTATTTAACCCATGCGGGAAGATTCAAGTCGTCAGCGACATCTATCCTAATGCAAAATGGACAGTTACTGTGGGGAACGCTCAACCCTGGACACATATATATGTTGTGATATGCGGGAGATTGTTGGTGCTTTCTTTACATGGAGAGAGCTTGCTCTCAACATGCCTTGTAAACTTTAGTCCCACATCGGAAATGCACCATGAGTTATCTCAACATATATACTTGGGTGTGTTGTTGAGAGATGCACATGGGGTGGTGACCCTAAGGAGGGAACCATGTGGGTGATTTTACAAGGAGGTAAGAATAAGGCTCCAAGGATTAAGCATTAATGCTTTTGTCATTCTCTTGGATTAATTCCATTTGGAGCTAAGCCCCAAAGGGGCTTAGCGACTCCGACTCGGACTCGGGCTCATGGGCTCATGAGGCGTAATGTGGCGTTTTGTTGGCGCACTTTACACTTAGCACGTCAGCAGTCATACGGTCTTTATGCGGCTCATATGCGGCCATGCGGTCTTACGTCAGCAGTCATGCGGTCTTTATGCGGCTCATATGCGGCCATGCGGTCTTATGCGACATGCGGCTCATATGCGGCCTCATGCGGCACATGCGGTCCATGCGGTCCATGCGGCTCATGTGGTCCATGCGGTCCATGCGGCTCATGCGGCCATGCGGCACATGCGGTCCATGCGGTTCATGCGGTCCATGCGGCTCATGCGGTCCATGCGGTCCATGCGGCTCATTCGGCCATGCGGTACATGCGGTCCATGCGGCTCATGCGGTCCATGCGGTCCATGCGGCTCATGCGGTCCATGCGGCTCATGCGGCTCATGCGGTCCATGCGGCCAGGCTGCTGCTGCTGCCGCATGGAGGGATCCACTGACTGTGCAGATTACAAATCAGTTATGGAAAGGCCGAATCAATGCGATTAAATCAGATCCTATCTTTGTGGGATTTGAATTAATTCAGATCCTATCTTTGTGGGATTTGAATTAATTTCGTGGGATTTGAATAAAATCTCGTTGCTATCTTTTGGGATTTGATTCAATCTTTCCATAACTGAAGAGGCGGCTAGGGTTTCCCCCCTCTCTCTATAAATACTCTCTTTTGGCCTCCTTTGTGAGCACTACGAAATTACAAGTCAGAAAAGGAGAAAGAGAAAGAGAGTTGCTGCCGCCATTGCAAGTCCATCCGAGGAGTCTGAACAGAGGTGACTTCGAGCGTTCCACAAGTTCTTCAACTTGCTGGTTCCTGGAAGCAGATCGTGTGGGGCGAATCTTGCTTTGAGCAACGGTGTTTTGACACCCCAGCATTGTTCTTCTTCTCATCTCTCTCTAGTTTTATTGTAACTCGTTCTGTCCCAATTGCAACACGTTTGCAAGGAAGAACGAGAGATCTTCTCTTCTCTTTTTCCTCCTTCAGATTGTAATTTGGCTATTTGATATTTTGAACCGTCGTAGATCTTGAGTTTGATCACTGCAAAGTTTTGTGGGACATCTCAGATCTCGATTGCATCTGTTTTCATCTTTTGATCAAGCCCCGGGACTAACAGTAATCACCCAATTCTGAGAAATAATTAGCAGTCAGGCAAAAATTTCATCGGTGGTTCGTGGAGTATCGACGGAATATCCGGCCTGACTCTAAATTCTTAATTTCAGAAAATTCAGGTAAAAATTCTAAAATTTCTACGTACAACGGCAAAAGTACGAGTATAAATCAAATCGGCACTATAAGTAAAATACGGTCAAAAATTCGATCAAAAATTCGTCTAACGAAAAATATTCGGATCAAATTTAATTCGTGTCTAGTATGTTTCATATGAACCAATCGGCACTAAAAATTCCGCATATATATAGGATTCATCCACCTCTACTCCTTCATAAACAAGGATTCAGTGTGAGAATAAGAAGAGGTTGGATGATGGAAAATCAAAAGATTTTTCTTTGATTGTTGCAAGCAACATGTGCAAAGACTCTTGTGTTTCTTTTTTTTTTGGTTACTGTGAGACTTTTTCTTCTTTTCTTTTGATAATTTTTTAGAATTGTGCCGGTCTTAATATCTAATAGCAGCAAGAGTCAAGAAAGTCAAGACTGTTGGGTTTCTTGGTCACATCTTTTGGCCAAATTTTTTAAAAATTCGTACGGTACGCGTTTAAAACGCAACAGACTTAAATTTTGCGTACAAATTCAAAATTTTCAAAAGTACGTAAATATTATACATTTATGTAAGATACGAAAAAATTTGCATATAATACGTGTTTTATTCGAGTGATTGCTAACAAGGCGTACAAGTCCTAGCACTAATTTATGACAATGTTAATTAGTGCTCTACAAGTTTCAGCTAGTTTCGTGAGCAATACAGTTGCCATAAACACATTAAATTAATAAGTTACATAAGTTATTAATATTTTTCTCAAAAACATGCAATGCCCACAATACATGAATAAGGAAAGCTCCAATACAGAAGAACTATCAACACACAAAAAATCCAGAAAATCGAAAAATATCATGTACAGGAATTTGCAATAGTACACAAATACAATTACAGTAAGACGAATCTCACAGGTGAAGATTGTTGAATTGCATCTCATTTTCAGTTTAACCCTCAAAAGGGGATGACAATGGAGATGATAATTTTGTCCCACATCGGATAAGAGGTGTGAACATGAGATGTAGATAATTGGAATTGGTTCAGGTTTTACGTAGAAATCATCTTTTAAGGCATATGAGCATAGTCTAATATTGTACCTCATGGACAAACTCAAGCTTGAGCCACATCCTATTGAATGGAATTCAAATTATAATTTCTGATAAATTAAATAATTAGCAAAATCACTGAATTATCAATTTAACTAAATGTTAATTTATAATAAATTAAATAATTAGCTACGTGTTCATTCCATGTTTGTGCAAAACAAGTGTAGAGTACTACTTTATAATGCTAGTTAATTTAAGAAATTAAAATAATTAGCCCATCAGAATACATGACCAATAATGCATAATACTAATATTATTCAATACATTATAATAAATAAATTTGATGGTAATATTAGTTACTAATACTTAAATAAAAATGTCCGTGGATTGTGGTCTAGTGGTAGCAACGAGAAGCCTTGACGTGGAAGGTGCAAGTTCGAACCCCCCCTTGACATTTGTCAAGCTAGAGAAAAAGACATCTAAAAAATTACTTAAATAAAAATAGCTATTAATAAATAATTAACAATTTTATTAGTAATTTTATCGTATAATTCATATTTTTTTACTTTCCACCCTCCTTTATATACATCAAAACACGGAATTGTAAATTTGTCTGCTTCAAATAATAAAATATCATCTATCATAATATTAGAAATAGTTCCAACTGATAAGAAATATGATAAAACTCTAGTAATACATATTTTATTTTCATCGTACAAGAATTCACTTTCACACATTCTACCTCTCGTATCCGTTACACATATCCAAACATTCCCTTAAATGAAGTTGTAATTAATTTGTGTAAAATATGTTATTCTGTTTGACGTGTCTTCTATTTCATTAGTCAAAGAAAATGCGTGTCGCAAGTGTGTCATGGAAGTTGGTTTTTCTTGCTGGACTCTTCTAAGCTGCCTCATCCTAATTGGGTCATAGGAGCTTATCCCTTCGGCTGTTGCCGACTTTCTCTCGCAGAAACGTGTCCGAGTATCGTCGTCTCTAAGCTCCTTTTGCTCCACCAAATATATTATCTGGACCTGAAAGAGAATGCTTGAAAGCGAAGTTACAGGTTGCAGCCTTTGACTTCCAAGTTTCCAACCTCCCACACTCTAGAAAACTGTTGAATGCTGGTGGTTCAGTGGTTGTAGGTCTGCTTGATGTGCCGTGTATATATATATATCAATTTTCGGTAGAAGCGTTCGATACAATTATCTTTTATATATATATATATATATATATATATATATATATATATATATATATATATATATATATATGTCCAAGCTTCCTAGTCTAAATGGTTAGGTACTGGAGCTCACTTGGGGGAGGTCCCAAGTTCGAGCCCCTCGACATAGGATGGTTGGGTGGTCGCGGAGAGGCCACGGTCCAAGCTGACAGTATTATGAAATAGACAAAAAAATTTATATATATATATATATATATATATATATATATAAGATTCGGATCGAGAGTTCCGTCCGCATATCCCACGAGGGTTTCATCGCCCTCGATTGTTAGATCGAGCGGGAATGTACACGGCCCCCCAAGGACTCATGCGATCCTCCGATCTGATGGTGCAGAGGGGACGAAACTTTGGCTGAGTTTCGTGGCAAAACTTTTGATCTACGTCCACACACACACACACACACACACACACACACACACACATATATATATATATATATATATATATATATATATAAATATATATATATATATATATATATTTTGAAGCAATGGGTACTTGTGACGAACTCGCCTCCACGGGGGCTCGAACTCCCGACCACTTGGGCTGCATGCATCTCTCTTAACCATTAGGCTAGATTATATAAATAATTTATATTTTTTTTAAATAAAATGGACCGTGATATATATATAATCTAGCCTAATGGTTAAGAGAGATGCATGCAGCCCAAGTGGTCGGGAGTTCGAGTCCCCGTGGAGGCGAGTTCGTCACAAGTACCCATTGCTTCAAAATATATATATATATATATATATATATATATATATAATCTTCTACTACATAATCATGTTTCAAAACGGCTTAAGCTGTCTAAGCCGTATGTATATCACGGTCCATTTTATTTAAAAAAAATATAAATTATTTAAAAATTGTTGAAAAAATAAAAATAAATTTGGTACACACATTCATCATGGAGCATAGAACTCAACCAAACAAAAAAAAATACCTCCCACCTTAACCACATGAGTTAGAAGAGATATAACTATAATTGGATATTACTATATGTTATTATACGTGCAAAGCACGTGCATTTACTAGTATATATAATACGGTTTCGAAACAACTAAAAATGAGTCTTATAAACTGAATGTATATCATCAACCATTTAATTTTAAAAAATTACAAAAAAAATTATAATTTTAAACTTTTTCTCATTTTCTTTCGCAAAACCGAATACGCTGTCTTTTTTATTTTTTTGGCATAATCGATACCTATCTTTTATTCATATATCCATAACAAATTATAATTACATTTAAATTAAATTTCTATAAATCTTAAGTAAATATATAACAAATCTTAATTTAAATTTAAATTATATTTTGATAATATTAGAAAAAAAAAAAAAATTTACGTACAACGCATATATAAGTGTTGGGGCATGAAGACGTGACTCCATGGAGGCTCGAACCCTCGCCACTGTGTCGGAGTGCCTTGTCGTTCCTAACGGACTACGGCCCCGGGCCCTAGGACACTAGCCTAGTGGTAGTGCGGGGGCCATCCGAGCATAGGTGTTGGATTTGAATCCCCCAATGAACGGCTGGGTGGCTTTGGACCACGGTCCGACTTGGAGAAAAATAAAAATAAAAATAAAAATAAAAATAAATATAAATATAAATATAAATATAAATATAAATATATATATATATATATATATATATATATATATATATATATATATATATATATATATATATATATATATATATATATATATATATATATATAAAGAGAGAGAGAGAGAGAAAGAGAGATTCGTATTTTTTTATTTTTTGCATCTCCATGTTAACAACCGTTGGATCTTGTTTAAGTCATCTAATATTAGTCGTTGATTTGAACCATTCAAATTAACGATTAAGATTAGATGACTTAAACATCATCCAACGATATATAGCATGGAGATACAAAAAATGAGAGGATGTGGAAACATCCTCATATTAACCGTTGATTTGAACCATTCAAATTAACGGTTAAGATTAGATGACTTAAACATCATCCAAGAATAGATAACATGGATATATATATATATATATATATATATATATATATATATATATATAGGGAGCGGATCAAAACCCCCCTTAGAAAATCCCCAAAAATCCCCCCTCACTCTAATTCGTAATATTAATGTTAATATTAATGTTAATGTTAATATTAATGTTAATGTTAATATTATTTTTTTTAAATTTTTTTTATATTAATGTTAATGTTAATATTAATGTTAATATTAATATTAATATTAATGTTAAGTTTAATGTTAATTTTAGTATATAATGTTAATATTAACATTAATATTAACATTAAATTACGGATTAGAGTGAGGGGGGCTTTTGAGGGGCTTTCTAAGGGGGGCTTTTGATCCGCTTCCATATATATATGTATATATATATATATTTTTTTTTTTTTTTTTTTTTTTTTTTTTTTTTTATATATATATATATATATATATATATATATATATATATATATACATATATATATGGAAGCGGATCAAAAGCCCCCCTTAGAAAGCCCCTCAAAAGCCCCCCTCACTCTAATCCGTAATTTAATGTTAATATTAATGTTAATATTAACATTATATACTAAAATTAACATTAAACTTAACATTAATATTAATATTAATATTAACATTAACATTAACATTAACATTAACATTAACATTAATACTAACATTAACATTAACATTAATATATAAAAAATAAAAAAACTAATATTAACATTAACATTAATATTAACATTAATAATGATATTTTTTTATTTTTAAACAAAACAAAATATATTAATAGAGGCAAAAGGGAGCGAAGAAGCTCCATTGGCTTAGGACCAACAAGTCCCAGAGGCCTACAAAATATGTGTGAGGCAAAAGTCCTCACCAAAAGCTAATAAAAAGGTTCAGAGTACAATATGTATACACAAAAACCTACGAGTCTAAGACACCCGTAGCTCCCGAGCGACCGCAATTCCGATATCCGACGGTAATTCCGAGGTATGGGAGAAGATCTTTGCCTCCCTAGAAATGAACGCAAGTTTAGCAAGATCTTTTGCCACGCCGTTAGCTTCCCTCTTGCAAAGAACCACCTCAGTGTTAGGAGCAATGAGGCTTCTAATTTTTCGGAAGCTATAAACCATCGTCCATGGAATTTTAGTCTTCCCCTTAAGACAGCTTGGCGTAGGACCTGGTCCTCCCTAGAAATTAACATTAATATTACGAATTAGAGTGAGGAAGTTTTTAGGAGGTTTTCTAAGGGGAGCTTTTGATCCGCTCCATATATATATATATATATATATATATATATATATATATATATATATATATATATATATATATATATAGAGAGAGAGAGAGAGAGAGAGTCTCGTGGGAGTCCCGTCGTCAGCGACCGTTAGATCGAACGGATTAGCATGGAAGTCCCACTTGGACCCCCTCTCTCCCGATCCGAAAGTACAAGGGGACGAAGCTTTGGCAGGACTACCCCGTGGACATGCTTACTATTTAAAACATCTTTTCTTCTCTCTAAGGCTGTGTTTGGTAGGAAGGATGGAAAAGTGGAAGGAAGAAAAAAAATATTTTTCATCCATATGGAAAGAAAAGACTACTTCCTTCGTTTATGTTTGGTAGGATGGAAGAGAAATGGAAGTCATATATTTTTCTTTGTTTGGTATGAAAATAAAAGTAGAAGGAAGGAAAATAAAAAATATACACTTTACCAATTATATTCTCAACTAACAATATTTCTTTACCATTTGACTTTATTGAACTACTTTAAAATGATATAATTTCTATAGGGTATAATTGTAAATTAAGATGACTTTATTGAACTACTTTAAAATAATATAATTTCTGTAGGGTATAATTGTAAATTAATATGATTATGCACTTTTTCTTCCACTTTTGGGGTGATTGATTTTCTTAGATTACTTAGGTTATGAGGGAAAATCAATTCCTCAACTTTTTCTTCCATCCACTTTTCTCTTCATACCAAACAGTATTTCCTTTCTTTCAGTTTTCTCTTATATATTTTCCTTCCTCATATATTTTTTTCTCTTACCAGATACACACTAAATCTGCAAAATTTCTAGCCTAGCTCAACAATTTGGGCCAAATTCTCCCTTTTTTTTTTTTTTTATTACTTGCAAGTCAATTTTTTTCACCTTTAATCTCGCATCGCACGTGACTCAGCCTTATCCACTCCCCAAAATCACGTGCGCTTCCAGAACCTATTCCCCATGTGCCATCATCTCATAGATAACGACTCCGGACTCCTTCCAACCGCTACGCCACATACCTAGCCGCTGCCCACCACGTGTCCCCTCCTCCCATCCCCTTCCCGCCACGTGTCATCCTTCTCCACCAGTCGTTCTCCTCCTCGTTCGCTGCTCCTCCCTCCGTTAAAAAAAAAGCTCCTCCTCTATTTTTCTTCTTCCTCCTCCTCCTCCTCCTCCAAACCCTAACCCTAAATTTCTTCGCTAACTCTATTTTTTTTTCACGTCAATCCTTCTGGAAGCACCATCGGCATTTCCCCCAAATTATCGAGTGGGGGGGTGGAGGAACTGAACGGATGATTTACATCGGCTGTCAAACTCGGATCCCCCACGCATTCATAGACGAAGAGAAGAAGAAGAAGAAGGAGGAGAAGGCCACGAACCCGATGGTCGAGATGGAGCCGGCGACGAAGCCGTCGTCGTGGCAGCCGCTGTTCGTCACCTCCGGCGCGAGCGGCCGGGTCGCCGCTCTCTTCTCCCTACGCTCCCTCCGCAGCCTCCTCCTCCTCTTCAACGGCTTCCTGCTGCTGCTCCTGCTTCCGTTCCGGCGGAGGACGGCGGCGGCGACGGAGGAGGAGAAGTCGACCGCGGCGGTGGCCGGGGTGGTGGTTAGGGTTCCGGCGGCGAAGGTGAGGTGGGCGAGGGAGGGCGAGGCGGCGGCCTCGGCGGCGAGGAGGGCGATGGCGATCCGGCGGCTGAAGGAGGAGGAGGAGGCCGGAGGGGAGAGGAGGGCGAAGAGGGACTTCTGCCTCTTTTCTACTTCGAGGGGGAATACGCTGTTCACGCAGTCGTGGACGCCGATCGCTGTCCCAAGCAAGTAAGCCCTCCTCTTTCCGTATATTTTGCATTCTTAATCGTTTTCCTGAGGAAAGTGTAAAATTGTAATTTTGACCTTCCAAATTTGCAATTTTCTGAAATTTGTAACTATTGCTTCATGAGCCGTCTCTTGTCCGTAGGGGTGTCGGTTCAAACCGAATCTATTTTGAGAAATCCGAACAAAATAAACTTACTTAAAACCGGCCGAACCGAACCTATTTTTAAAACCGATCAAACTGAACCGAATTTCGGTTCGGTTCGATTATTTCGGTTGGACTGGACTTTTCTTGATGGATGACTTTTGTCAAAATTAACCAAAAAAATCAAGTACATTGAAAAAATGACTATTTGTGTTCCTAATTTAGCAAACAAAAACAAATTGAAAATGAAATCGGGAGGAATGATATCATGAAACAAGAAAACTTACAAAAAAAATCATAAAGATTAATGTCAAGTATATATAATTTGGATTTTCGGTTCGGTTCGGCTCCCAAATGCAAAATCGAACTCCGAACCAAAATTTTAAAAATTAAAACCGAAAATCGAATCGAAAACGATTCGTACGGTAGTAAACAGAACCGAATCACTATTTCAGTTCGGTTCTTTTCGGTTTAAAACCGAGAAATGTGCGCCCCTACTTGCTCATTCTCAAAATACCAATTTTGTGCTCTAGGTTTAAATAATGTGAGGATATTCTTTTGGAAAGTAAGAAAAGGTAAAGTTGGTTCAGGTCCCTAAAACTTCCCCTAAATTGGTCAGGGTCCCTGTGCTCCTCTATGCGGTAAATGTAGTATACCAGCAATATATGCACCAATGGACTTCGAGGACTTTGAAGGTTTCCAATAGTGGAGAGAGTGAATACTTATTATGATCCATTTGCCGAATGCTTATCAATAAGTTATTTTTCTTCACCAACACTCTCGCTCGTATACTTTGGCACTATCGTGATGGATTACAAATCCCCGTCCTACTCAATGTACTTGCTCCGAATGATGTAGCTAAAGATAGTAATGTTCATCCTTTGCAGGGGATTGGTTGTTCTTATGCATGGTCTTAATGAGCACAGGTCTGTACATTTTTACTCCCATTGCCGCTTCTAAAGTATCATGTAGAAAAAGGCGATCATGGAAAGTATATGATATTTGATGTTCTGCAGTGGAAGATACAATCGCTTTGCGTTGCAGCTGAATGATAACGGATTTAAAGTGTATGCCATGGACTGGATTGGTAAGCTCGCAGCACTCTGGCTTTATAACTTCCTTTGCTGTTCAATAGGATTTGTTGTATATCTTTAGCATTGTGCTTTAGAATTGTTGGTGTGCTTTCTTTCTTTCTTGAGTATACATTTGGAGGGCTATCAAATGAGTTTCTTTTAAGATGAAGCTAGAAAGTGCACCCTAGTGCCTTGTGGTTCCACTAATGTTGGGTGTGGGGAGGGCATAGATGGCTAGATGTACAAAGTAATAGCCCTGTTTTATGGGAAGGTTGTTTCCATGATTTGAATCTGCAGGCTCCAGTATGCAAGCACCAAGCCGTAAAGCTGTATGCCCAACAACACATTTCTTTACAGTGAAACTTACCTAGGAATTAGGTCCTTGATTAGAGCAAGACCATGGACATACTCTTGTACTAGTAAGTAGTTGAATATATGATCTGATTCGATTGGATCCATATTTGATGTAAATGGGTTGACTTTCTTGTGCTTTATTCTTTCTGGTTTACGGTTGAGTTACAAATATTTGGTGGTTACTCAAGAAAGTTAAAATATGTACAATGAACTGAGAGAATACACCAATATTAGTCTGTTGGAAGCTTAAAATGTTGTCTGTTGATTGATTTCATGCATGATTGGTGACCTATGCAAAACCTTTCTAATGCTTCATCTGCTAATTGTTGTAATATACATCGGTTCTTTGATATTTTATGTTCCTTCGGAACTAGAGTATTTTGGACCTTTTAGTTCCCATAGAACTTTCACTTCCAATCAATTCTAATATTTCCCAACTATAACTGGGTTCTTTTTCGACACCACATTTAACATGCCATTTCTGTCTACACATAAGATCTCATAACTACTATTATAATTCTAGATCTCAGTATTAACTAATAGTTGACAACATGAAATCAAGGATATTGCTTTTAGAGCAATTTGATTTTTGCAGTGTTTAACTATTGTAAAAAGGCTCACCTGAGTTATCAATTAGCCATGGGTTTCTCAGAATGAATAGTGGATATAATTGCTCGCATTCAGTATGAAAGCTTTTTAGAATGATGCATGAACAACTTGTACACACAAAATAGGAACAATAGTCAAATCAATATCCTTATACAACAACAATAACAACAACAAACCCTTGATTCCAAATTTCTGCGATCGACTGTTTGAATTTCTTGTTCTATTCGGTTATGTTAAGGCTATTTCCTCTGCAACGCTAACAAGATTTATATATTTCTTTAACATTTCAAATCATGTTAGTCTAGGACTACCTCTAGTCCTAGTGTGACACCATCGACTATTATATTGTCGGTCCTCCTTACGAGAGCATCTAATGGTTTGCGTTTATACATGTCAAGACCACCTAAGTCGATTTTTTCTCACCTTATCCCTTATCCTTGATTGACGCACTAACTTCAAAGGTATCTTATGATCACAAAGTACTCCATAAGCACTCCTCTATACCATCATGTCTTAATTCTATGCATGCCATCCTCCTCATTCTCTTTTCCGCGATGAATGATTGTTCCTAAGTACCGAAAGCTATTACTATCACTCTTAGGTATCTCTTGTCCATTTATATGGACTTCTCCTTCACTTCTCTTTGACTTCGTGTTGAAATTACATTTCATATACTCTGTCTCCGTTCCTTAGATTCCAAATTCTTTTCCCAAACTTTTATTTTAGTATCCAACCCTTCTCTACTCCTATCAATCAATACAATATCGTCAACAAACATCATACACCACAAAATCTCCTTCTAGATGTGCCTAATAATTTCATCTATATCTATCGCAAAAACGTAAAGAATCAACATTGATCCTTGATGTAAGACAATGGTTATAGGGAATGGTTCACTATATCCTCCACTAGTTTGCACAATCATTGTAGCTATATCATACGTATCTTTAATAGTCTCAATATAACTACTATAAACTTGTTTCTTCTTCAAATCCCACCACAATACCTCCCAAAGAACTCGATCATAAGCTTTTTCTAAGTCAATAAAAACCATGTGTTAAATTTTCTCTCTTTCTAAAGTTATTCATTAATCTTTTTAGTAAGTAAATGACTTCCATACTAGATTTTTTTTTGACATAAAACCAAACTGATTGTTTGGAAGTCTAGCCTATTTTCTTAATATTTGCTCAATCACTCTCGTCCATGGTTTCATGGTATAACAAATAAGCTCAATTCCTCAATAGTTCTTACAATATTGTATATCTTCCTTAATCTTATATATGAGTACTATAATATTGCTTCTCCATTCATCCAACATTTTCGTAGTCCTTAGAATTTTGTTGAATAATTCAGTAAGCCATTATCAATCATCTCTCTCCTAAACATTTTCAAACGTTAATAGGAACGTCATCACATCCTACCGCTTTTCCATTTTATATTTTTTTAATACATCCTAACTCCAGAAATTATAATTTTACGATAATAACAATGACTTATTTTGAGCTAACTGTTAATCTAAACTAACTTTTCTATGTTGCTCTTATTAAATTGATTGTGAAAATAACTCTTCTCCTTAATATCATCTTTTCTCTTGCCAATACATTTTGGTTTTTGATCTTGATACATTTAATATTACTTAAGTCTCTACTCATCCTTTTATTACTCTTAGCAAGCCTATAAATATTATTTTCTTCATCCTGATTTTCTAAACTCTACATAAATAATTGTACATCTTAGATTCAGCCTCACTAGTTGCTTTCTTAGTTTCCTTTTTTGCTACTTCATCTCTCTCAAAGTTTTTTCTCACTTTTACACTTATTGTCGATCTTTATAGATGGTTCTTAATAACCTTTTGAAGTTTCTTGTTCCACCACCAACTTTCTTTCGAGGTCCAAACCATTGCCTTTTGACACTCCTAGAATCTCTCTTGCTACTTTCTTGATACAAATTGTCATATTGTACCACATAACATTAGAATCTGCTTCTATGCCTCATTGATATCCTTATGTGTAGTAGAAATAAGCTAGAAGTTAAAAGTGAAGAAGGAAAAGAGTAATCCCTTGATCGAGTGCGTCAAAGATATTAAATGATCCATATTACACAGGAATAGTGAGAACTGCTAGGACTCCTAAAATACTTTATTATCGTTAAGACTATAAGATGGTAAAGTAAACTAGATTACCAATGAGCTGTCTTTTTTATGAAGTAGAATAGGAAATTAGCTTCATCTCCTTGAGGCATTTTTTTGAAGCTCAAGTGGAGTAGGAGCAATCAAGTCATTTAATCTGGCTCTAGGGATGACTTATTTCTGCTTGGGTTGGGAGGGAGGGGGGGGGGGGGGGGGGGGGGGGGGGGGGTGTTGGGGGTGGGGGGGTTGAAATCAGGCTAAAATAAGAAACCTCCAACCTTTAGAAACAACTAAGAGATAAGTCATCTCAAAGTGCCAACGAAGATACTGCTTAAGCCAATATGAGACATCTCGTGCCCTACGATGGTTAACCCAACAGCATGTAACAGTAGGATGCTGAACCAAGAGAAGTACAAATGAGCACATCATGGGCATACTAGGAAAAATGACACCATGCAAAAGCAAGGATGAAAATGAAGATCTTCTATTTCCTAGTATGTGTTCTTGCTTATTGGGCGGGTATGGCTGAGTGCTAATTGAGTTCTTGGTCAAGTCGAACTAAACCTATCTGAAATGGAGTTGGGAATTCCTGACCTAAACCGGATTCAGGTCAAATTCAGGTCTTAGATAATTTAAAGCCAACCCAGCCCGCCTGTCCGGTTCTGTCAGGCCAAAAGGGAACTAGCTTTGTGAGGTTTATACCATTCTGACTATCCATTGTTGTATTGATCAAACATATGTGATGATAATCTTTTGGGAAGATTTATGAAATGCCCAAAAACTAAAAAAGTTTTATGTAAAACCCACCGCTAAAAAAACTTTCATCGCGTGCCCAGAATTAGAGAAACTTATCCAAAGCGGGTTCCAAATGACCCTTTTGCCCTTCCTTTTAATTTATTGGAAACACCCACAAAACTGCTCTTTAAAAAACGTTTCAATACTCCATCTTCTTCCATACGCTGCTCACTTTCGAATCTAGGTTTTCTCCTCAAAAATCTTCAAAAACTCGTCGAAAAATTTCGGAAAGACCGGGACGAACGACAAAAGTGCTAAAACGGAGGTCCAAACATCATTTTTTTGCGAATCTAAAATTTCGGAAGGCCGTCTAACGATGAAACTGTTACTTTCAGTCTCCTCGACGATACGCTCATTTTGCGACAAACGGGACCTCGTTTCGACCTCCCAGTCAAAAGTTATGGCCCTCCAAAGTTTCAGCTAACCATAAAATGCAGGAGAATGACATTCTCCGTCTTAATTTACACGGAGAATGACCATTCTCCGTCTTAATTAGGACGGAGAATGACATTCTCCGTCTTAATTTACACGGAGAATGGTCATTCCAGTGTTAAAACGCAGGAGAATGACCATTCTCCGTGTTAGAAACACGGAGAATGCCATTCTCCGTGTTAGAAACACGGAGAATGCCATTCTCCGTGTTAAATGAAACGGAGAATGTCATTCTCCGTGTTAAATAAAACGGAGAATGGCATTCTCCGTCCTAATTAAGACGGAGAATGGCCATTCTCCGTGCTAAATTAAACGGAGAATGACCATTCTCCGTCTTAATTAGGACGGAGAATGCCATTCTCCGTGTAATTTATCACGGAGAATGGTCATTCTAGTGTTAAAACGCAGGAGAATGACCAATGTTGTAAAAATCGCTACGCGGGGACGGTGCGCCAAGGGCCCGCCTAGCGCCTAGGGCGCCTAGGCGCCGTCTAGGCGGCGCCTAGGCGCCGAACTGAATTTTTTTTTTAATATAAATGTATATAGATCTAACATATATATATATATAT
Organism: Iris pallida; assembly: GCA_029216955.1. Classification (NCBI taxonomy): domain Eukaryota; kingdom Viridiplantae; phylum Streptophyta; class Magnoliopsida; order Asparagales; family Iridaceae; genus Iris; species Iris pallida. The sequence continues at coordinate 6,283,636 of JANAVB010033819.1, forward strand.
GTCATATATAAACATAACTCACACATGACAAGTTGGTTAGCATGTGGGTTTAAGTTTAGAGTTGACTCATTCCTAGGTTCGAACTCTGTTGGAGTTCATTTTTTTTTTTCCTTTGCTTTTATTTCCTTTTCGTTCCTTTTTCCTTTTATTTCCTTTCCTTTCCTTTTTCCTTTCATTCCCTTCCCTTTCCTTTCCCTCTCCCTCTCCCTCTCCCTCTCCCTCTCCCTCTCCGGTCCCTCTCTCCCCTCTCCTCTCCTCCCTCTCCCACCACCGCCTCCACCACCACCACCACCGCCTCCGCCACCACCACCAGCTCCACTACCGCCACCACCACCAGCTCCACCACCGCCTCCACCACCGGCTCCACCACCACCACCACCACCGCCTCCACCGCCTCCACCACAGCATCCACCACCGGCTCCACCACCACCACCAGCTCCACCACCGGCTCCACCGCCTCCACCACCGGCTCCACCACCACCACCACCGCCTCCACCGCCAGAACCACCGCATCCACCACCGGCTCCACCACCACCACCACCGGCTCCACCACCACCACCAGCTCCACCACCGCCTCCACCACCACCACCACCGGCTCCACCACCACCGCCGCCGTCAGCAGCTGCACCACCACCACCAGTCCACACCACCACTACCGGTAAGTTTATTTATTTTTTTTGAATTTTTTTTTTGAAATTTTAAAATAGGGGTCGCCTATGGCCGCCTAGGCCCGTCTAGCGCCTAGGCCGGCCGCCTAGGGCCTTTTCGGTGCGGCCAGGGGCCGCCTAGCGCCTAGGGGCCGCCTAGGCGGCCGCCTAGGCCGATTTTTAGAACACTGAGAATGACCATTCTCCGTGTTAGAAACACGGAGAATGCCATTCTCCGTGTTAATTAGGACGGAGAATGCCATTCTCCGTCTTAAATAAAACGGAGAATGCTATTCTCCGTCCTAATTAAGACGGAGAATGACATTCTCGGTCCTAATTAAGACGGAAACGGAGAATGTCATTCTCCGTGTTAATTAGGACGGAGAATGGCATTCTCCGTCCTAATTAAGACGGAGAATGCCATTCTCCGTCCTAATTAAGACGGAGAATGGTCATTTCCAGTGTTAAAACGTGTAATTTAGTTTTTTCAGGAATAAAGAGTTTCGTTCTTCTTTCAAAGCGATGATAATTCTTATGGAAAAGAAGAAGAAAGATCTTCTCTCCACAATTGAAGATCTGAGTTCAAATGTCTCCACGATGAAGATGATGATGATGGTGATGATGATGACGAGCGATGATCTGAGTTCGACTAAAGAAAAACACACCAAACTACGAACAATCTTTGCGATCTCTGCTGAATATGAGAGCAATAGAATTCAGATTTCCCGTGAAGAAGAAGAAGACGAAAATCGCAATCCAGATCTGAGTTTTTTGAATTCAAATACATATAGATGACCAATTCGCGCGGAGGGGTAGTTTCGGTATTATAAAAATAGCAGTTTCTAGCGGGTGGCATCTGAAAGGGAATCTTGGAATATTTAACGTGAAAATACTTAATTCTGGATATTTCATAAAACTTATCCAGCGGGTGGGCATTTCATAAAAGCCCACCCCGAAATTGGGTTTCTCAGCAATTTCCAGTAATCTTTTAGTTCTCAAAACCAGGGAAAATGTAAGGAGAACCTGGGGTTTGTATAAATATCAACAACAACAAAGCTTTTATCCCAAATTGGATTGTAGAAGTATATGGAAAATAAAAGCCTCTTATTGCTATAGTGTAACAGCACCCGGGATCTGAATAATGCAGAACGGGGTTAGCTGTGGCCATATAGAACTGTCGAGAATGTGATGATTTTGTTTATTGTTCAAGATGAGCGACATATTAGTAGTATCACGTCAAGCCTCCGAGTATCATTCACTGATCACTCCATTTTCAAAGGGATATGTGTTGATGTAGTAGTTTGACTAGTCACTTCGGTATAAATAATAACAGTCCTCCACATTATTCCATTGTAAACATTTTGGGTCTTGATTCATGGATCTTCTCTAACCACTGTAAATATTGCAGTGTTGCTGCTCTTCATGTGCTTGTTATAGATTGTCTTCATTATAAATTTCTTTATTGTTTTGAAAAAAACAAATCCAGTTTGGAGGTTCTCTGCAATTACTTTAGAATTTTAATATATTTTAGTGATTTAAGACTCACAAATTCTTCTACTATGTTCCGTTTTATATCTTTCTTAAACCTCATCTCACCAAGAAGTTTCAAGCTATAGTTGGAGCCAAGTTACCATTGATGTTTACTTGGCTCTTTAATTACTTGAAACTCTTGTTTGAGTTATTGTATTGCTTAATTTTCAGGAGTACTCGATTCAAGGTTTTGAAAGAACCAAACACCTCATGACTTGGCTCAAGATTGGCCACCTTGATTGAGACAAGTCAGGTCTGCTCGTCTTTTGTGTGCTTCATAAATCTTAAACACTGCTGATTGGTATTGAACATATTAGCAAATATAGTTTAAGTTCAATTTTTTTTACTTGCTTGGGAAGTTGAGTATTTTACCGTTGTGATAGTTGTTGCTCTGTATTTTTTTTGGCAACTCCTGAGCATCCTTATAGATTAGCTTGTATATAGTTGGCTAGACAATCTATCCTTTTGAATTTAAACTCCTTTGAACTGAAACTTTTCAAATAGGTGCACTGATCATTACATCATACTCAACTGAATGGGTTGATGATTATACTGAAGTGCATATCCTTACGCGTACTTCTAATTCTGAACTGAGCTATCCTTCTAAATTATTAGATCGAGAAGGCATCCTTTAGATTGAACATTAACAGTATTGGTGTTATTAATCGTTATTCATTTTGACCTTTCCATCTGGGGCATTGGTTTTTGGACTTCTACTGTTAATTTTCTAAATTGCCCAGGAACAGGCCATTCTCAGCCTAGTCCTGGACAACTTAGAAAGTTGTCATTCTAAATTGTTAGAAGTTGTCATTCTATTTGTGACTTTGGTGTTTAGCCTACTCTATAGTGCCGAGGAATGAACTTTGCATTTTCGATGGAAAGCAAAGCTTGAATGCACCCAAGCATTCAAGCTGGGACTGTCAGAAACTGTCATTCTCTCATTCTATTTGTGACTTTGAAGGTGTTTAGCCTAGTCTATAGTGCCGAGGAATAAATTTCGCATTTTGATGGAAAGCATATCTTGAATGCACTCAAGGATCCAAGCTATGGATTGTTAGAAGTTGTTGTTCTATTTGTGACTTTGAAGGTCTTTAGCCTAGTCTATAGTGCCAGGAATAAACTTTGCATTCAAGCTATGGGTTGTTAGAAGTTGTCATTCTATTTGCTTTGAAGGTGTTTAGCCTTGTCTATAGTGCCGAGGAATAAAGTTTGCGTTTTCAATGGAAAGCATAGCTTGAAATCACAAAATTTTATTTGTTGTTGTGGTGTGAGTCATAATTGTTTAGGTCCATTTTCAGCTTAGAGTGTGAAAAGTCTGACGTGGTTTTATATTTACTAAATATTTTGCTACTCCCTTTTTCTGCTCAGGGCATGGTGGAAGTGACGGGTTACATGGTTATGTTCATTCTCTTGATTATGCTGTCGACGACTTGGTACATATCTCGACTAAATTGTGATATCAAATCGAAAAAACAGTTGAACTGATGAATTTTTTATGATGGCTGGTTGTAATGTTTACAGAAATCTTTTTTGGAGAAGGTGGTGTCCGAGAATCCTGGGCTGCCATGCTTTCTCTTTGGACATTCTACTGGTGGAGCTATAATTCTTAAGGTAAGCTGTTTTCAGACATCTTAGGGTTGGTGCCTAGGTGATATATGTTTGTCACTTCCACTACGAGAATTCTTAACATGGGAACTGAAATAAGGGTGCATAGCATTAACTTGTTAACTTGGATTTTTTCTTCTATTGAAGGCACTATTGGACCCAAAGGTAGAGGCCTGTATTAAAGGTGTGGTATTGACATCTCCAGCCATCCGCGTTCAGCCATCTCATCCTATTGTTGAGGTTAGCACCTGCACATTTGTAAAAAATAGAGGTTGTGTTCAATTTATGTATTGGGATGTGAGCTTTAAAGTTGAATCATATATAGAACATAGACATTCAATTGATGAGCAATGGAATCATGAATCTTATTTAAAATACTTTGGAGCTACTTTTACCTTAGTGATCTTATGTTCACATCAACATTTCTACTGTTCTTTTAAATTTCATATACACTTCGCTCGCTACCAGATTAAAACTTTATTGTCTTTTCTAAATAACATCCAAGTAGGGAGGACAGCGAGGACCCTTCCCTTTTGTTGTTTTTACCTGAACCGCATAATTTCTAATTTATTGAACGTTTGCTTTGCAACAATAAGATCATGTTGGATCAGGGGGATCCGTTTAAGGTGGCATGCGGAAATGGTAGTGGGTGAAGTGATGTAGAGTACAATACATAATTAATGTTATTTATAATCGGAAAAAAAGTAATATATATATATATATATATATATATATATATATATATATATATATATATATATAGGTCATTGTCTAGTTAAGATTGTTCAGGCCAAATAATCAAGAAATCTTTTGCCAATTCAATTAGGAGATCGAAATGGTCAATAATGGCAAATAACAAACATTCTTTTTGTTAGTCTCGAAAAAGAACAGTGTCTTTGTTTCCCCTAAAAGAAACAAGAACGAAGTCTTTATCAAAACAACCAGTCAGCTGTATGAATCCGTTTCCTCCATTCAGCTCTATTTAGGGCCATCTTCCTTCAGACAAGGACTAATATGTTTTGGTAGCTTTAACCCATGCTCATTTTGGCATTCCTCCCCTTGCAGCATCGACTAATATGTTTTGGTAGCTTTAACCCATGTTCATTTTGGCCTACTCTTTCCCCTTGCAGCACCTACAACTACAATCATATAACCTTGGTTGATGACCGCTGATATATTGACAAGAAAGCGGTGGTTAAGATCATGACTTATGTTGTTATTTGTCTACCTAACCTGACTCAGGTAAATCAGGTTAGGATAGTGTGAGCTAGGTATATTGGCTTTGTTTAGGGGTCCAGGTATGTGTATAATTCACAATTTAGGCTTTTGTCTCATTAGATGCGTCTCTTCTTTTATGCAGCCAAGTTAAGTTGGGTAATGGGTTTGTTGAAACCATCGTGAGTCTGCATTTTCACTGAAGCACATAAACGTAAGTGATCAAACACGTGAAAACTGACTCTCTTTTTTTCTGTTTAAAAAGTGAGGATTCAAACAACCCCTTATAAAACTTGGTGAAATGGCTTTGAATATTTCTTGTTTGTTCTTATTTTCATGTTAAGCGATAAGATTAATCACTACATTTTAGTATGATAGGGTCAATCCACTAATTTTCAACCTCTGGTATTGTGTGTGAGCACTGCACTGGCACTTGTGACTAAAATAAAAGATCATAATTTGAAATCAGATACTCTTGTGAAATTTAATAGTCTATATATATATATTCTGACGTCATTTTATTTTCCCTTTAACATCAGGTGCTTGCCCCCGTCTTCTCCCTCTTAGTTCCTAGGTACCAGTTCAGTTCTGCGAACAAGAAGGGGCCACCAGTCTCCCGTGATCCCGAGGCACTGAAGGCCAAATATTCTGACCCGCTTGTCTTCACCGGTGCTATCAGAGTTAGAACAGGCTACGAAATTCTTCGCATATCGTATTACCTGCAACAGAACCTGAACAGAGTAACCACTCCATTCTTAGTTCTTCATGGTACAGCTGATAAGGTGACTGATCCTGAAGGCAGCCTAAGACTCTACCAAGAAGCGTCCTCGACTGACAAATCCATCAAACTCTATGAAGGATTCTTGCATGATCTCCTCTTTGAACCTGAGAGAGATGATATTGCCAGAACTATCATCGACTGGTTGACCTCCAGACAAAATGCTCAAAATTGAGCACGAGTGGCGCAATTTTTTACCCTCTGGGTTGCCACTCTGGGCACTTTGAAGCCATTGTTGTATGTAATGAATTTATCTTATCTGACATTGGATGAACTTGTATTTAAACCCTTACTTGGAGTAAATTTCTTAATTGTTAAGCCCCAATCCCCCCCTCTCGAAATGAGATATCGCTAATTTCTTTACGGGTCTGGGCACAAGATAATGACTGAGTTGAATGCAGCAGTCTGTTTCTGGACTGCTATGTGTCAAAGCTCCAGTAAAAACATCTTGGAGCCTTCCATTGCCATTCTTAGTGGACTGACGTGTAATATCTTTGTCATGTAACAACTTTGTCATGGAAGGTTAGAGATTTTGTAGCCTTGCTAGTAGTGTTTGTCATGATATCAGAGCCTGCTTGGTCAAGGGTTCTAAAGAAAAGATATGCGGTCATTTTCTTACTGTCCTGATTATGTCTGTATTTTGTGTCTCATTTGTTTATGAATGTTGGAACCAGGCGTAATTTTGCTAAGCAAGTAAACAAAATGCATGAACTCAATGCTGTGTGGCGGAAGATCAGTGGATCGAGCCAGGAGGCATTATTCTTTCCATTTATAATAATGATGAGAGGTGGGGACAGTAGGCCCAAAAGGTATGCAATGTAGCGTGCACAAAGTTCTGTGGGTATCGTCAGATATCTCAAAAAAAAAATGCTGCAAATTTGTTCAATATCACAACCTCACAACAGGGACTCTTCGTATTAGTGGGAACAGTCCTGAAGTTGTCTTATATTGAGCAGAGTCCAGTGACTAAAAGCAGTTTCTGGTGTTGATGATTGCGTTTACAATATAATTGAAAGAAAACGACGATTTAAATCGAGTTTAGTTTATTGTAGTATAATTGTAATTATAATGAAATAGAGTTTATAATGTAACTGAATTAAAATTACATTATCATATTTGGTTGGGATATGTAATCAAACCGTATAATAAAATACCAAAGGTTCAGTTTACCATATAATGTAGAGTTGAGTTTGTAATATTACAAAAATTTAAAATATATTTAAAATACTTTAAAGTTTAATTTCTTAAGAAGTTCCAAATTTTTTAAAATTTTGTAAAATTTAAAATTATCTTTAAATTTTTTTGAAATATTTAAAAAATTTTAATTTTTAGGAATTTATAACAAAAATAGGGTAAAATATTTAAAAAAAGAAGTAAAATTTTGGTAAAAAAAAATTTTGGGGAAAAAAATCTCAAATTTTGGAAAAATAAAGCAATGAGAACCAACATAAATTAAAAAAAAATTTGGGAAAAAATTATTCGTAATCAAATTTGGGAAAATAAAAATAAAAAAAATTCTTGTTTTGGAAAAATAAAAATCTTAAAATTAAAATTTAAAGAAAGAAAAAAATATATTTACTACTTGTAAGATTTAAGTTGTAATGTAATTGCAACTACATGAATTTTATAATATAATTGATTTAAAAAAAAGTTATTTAATTTAATCAAATTTGTAATCACCATTACATTACATAATTGTTTTTGTCCAACCAAACATAGGAATTAGATTTAGGACGTACATTACCTTGTCGAATCTTTCAAACCAAACACATCCTTAGATTTTACAGATACTATTAAGCAATGAGAACCAACATAAATACTTCATCATTTTTCTTAGTTAATAAAGAACTAGGGTTGAATATTTTCAACTGAGAAGTTTCTTTGTTGATTATATATATATATATATATATATATATATATATATATATATATATATATATATATATATATATATATATATATATATATATAGGGAAAAGGTAATTCCATTGATGATAAAAAGGTACAAAAACTTTACAAATGCCCGTGCATCAAAAACTGCACATCAGCTTCAATGTTTCGACTAATGCCAATACTACTTATGGTTTTCTCTTCAAAAATTCTGCAATTGCGAGCCTTCCAGATATGCCATACTGTGACAATCAGCCTGATCCTAGCTTCTTTCATCCACGTAGCCGAACGACTTCTCATATTCTTGATTGCTTCAATAATTTCCTTGATATCTCGAGTATCACCATTAGTCATGCCCAGTTTGGCTTGCTGGAATTTCCACACATCCCATGTAACCGTGCATTGCATGAACAGATGAGCAGCACTCTCATCTTCCTGCATACATAATACACAAGCAGTGCTTGGAATTGCAACTCCGAACCGACGAAGCCTATCAACAGTGGTAAGTCGGCCACTTAGCAGTTTATACATGTTGTATTGGAACTTGGGTATAACCCCTTTAATCCAAATAAACTCATACTGAAGGATGTTCGGGGACTTCTCTCGTTTATCCTCATAGACTTTATGATGTTCAAACCGTCCGCTTGGAGAGCCATCCCACCGCCAGTGATCCTCCTTACACTCGATGTCAATCCGAACTTGCTTGATTAGCTCACTAAAGCGGCGTGCAACCCTATGCGTCTCTGGCCTCCACTCCCCTTGCTGCAATATAACACTTACTGGGATACCACTCCTCACCCGAGCCACCAGGTTGTCGCCGCCCAGCTCCAACATGCTACTGTGATCAACCCAAGGGTCATACCAAAAATCCGTTTTGGTCCCGTCTCTCATAGTTCGAGCTATGAACTTCTTTATGTACGGCCTTTGTACCAATAAACTTTTAAAAGTGACCGAATCATTAGAGTTCCCCATCATTGCCCAGAAACATCCGCCTCTAACATACTTCTGTGCCATCCATCGGGCCCAGAGAGACTCCCCCTGAAGGAATTTCCATAGAAGCCTTGTAGCCGCAACGTCTCGTAATGTTCGGGGCGATCTTAATCCCACCCCTCCTTCCTAATTAGGTCTGCAGAGAACCTCCCATCTGATAGCATGTATACCCCCTCGCTATACAAAATCTGCACATATTTTCTCGATTTTATCTATAGTCTTGATCGGCAGTAAGATCGTCTGTAGCCAATACTGGACGATTGCATTAATAACTGACCTCACTAATTCAATCCGACCCCCAAATGACAAATTTAATACATGCCAACCCTCTATTCGTCGCCGCACGTAATCAATAAGGTTCAGACACTCTGTATCCCTGGCATAATTTATACAGAGAGGAACTCCAAGATATTTAACTGGAAGTTCCCCTCTCGTCATCCCCAGAACAAGAGCTCTTTCTTCTTTATTGGGACACAACTCATTAAAGTAAATTCGACACTTCTCCTGGTTTATTCGCAGTCCCGAAAGTACTCCAAATTGGTGCAGAATACCATCCAGTGCCTCCAGTCCCGCCATCGTAGGCTCTATAAAAACTAGCAGGTCATCGGCGTAAATAAGATGAGATATCGTCGGCTTGATCCTTTTTTGTAGCGGGACAATACGCTTTTGTGCCTCAGCCATCTCCATGAGGCATGTGAAATACTCCATCACGATCGTAAATAGGTATGGGGATAGTGGATCCCCTTGCCGGATCCCTCGACTACTATGAATAAAGCCGTGCGGAATACCCTTCAATAAAATTGAAAAAGACGGAGTGTTAATACATTCATGAACCATGTCCACCCACTCTTCGGCAAATCCCATAGTCCGCATCACGTGGCAAATAAAGTCCCGATTCACAGTGTCATATATGCCTTCCGTAAGTCCAGCTTGATACATGCTCTTTTTCCCCTGGCTTTGAGAAGTCCCTGACTAGTTCGTGCGCCAACAAAGAATTATCTGCAATAGACCTGCCTTGAATAAATGCCGCCTGATTATCCGAGATGAGATACTGCATAACCCCCCTCATCCTTTTGCACATCAGGTGGGTAATCAATTTGTAAATAAAATTGCAGCACGCTATTGGCCGGAAGTCGGATAAAGACGTGGCACCCTCCTTCTTAGGTATAAGCGTAATGAAAGTGTGGTTAACTTCCTTTAGGAGCCAATGATGCGAAAAGAAGTCCTGAACTACTTCCAGCACTGCATATTTAATATCATCCCAGTGAACTTTGAAGAACATACTCCCAAATCCATCTGGGCCTGGTGCTTTATCCGGGTCAGCTCCTTTAACTATTTCCTCCAGTTCTTCCATCTCCACCCGTGCCCGCAATTGACAGTTGTCGACCGTCGTGACCACCTTTTTACATATTATCTTTGGGAACACATTCAAATAATCAGTTTGATTATATAGATTAGTATAATACCTGATTGCTTCATTCTGCATATCATCCAATGTCGTTGCTTCCCTGCCGTCTGGGCCAATGAATTTAGGCGAGTGGTTCCTATGATGTCGTATGCGAATAATATCATAGAAGAACCTCGTGCACTTATCTCCATGCTGAAGCCAAGAGCACTTAGCCCTTTGAGCCGCTTCTATTTCCTCCAGCATCCGGAGTCTCCCGACTACCTGGATAAGCCTCTTCTCCTCCTCTGCGAGTCTAGGATTTGAAACATCCTGTTGAAGATTATTTTGTATGTACTGAAGTCGCATCTCTTCCTCAACCAGATTGGTTTTCGGCAATGCTTTATTCCACATCTTCAAGTAAGCTTTAGTAGCTTTAAGTCTCTGAATGAATATGAATTGAGTGTTACCAACCGCCTCAGTATGTAGCCCAGCTTGGACCGCCTCTCTATAGCCATCCATGTGCTACCATTTGTTATTATAACGGAACGGTCGAGCACGTGTCCTTCTTTCCTCCGCTAATTGAACATACATTGGCGAATGATCGCTCGTACCGGCCGCCAGTCCCTCCGCTTTAGACTCTGGAAATAGACTGGTCCAGATGCTGTTACTCAATGCCCTGTCCAATTGATATACCACCCGCCTCTCAACTGCTTTGTTGTTCCACGTCCACACGTGGCCAATGCGCTCCAATTGAAGAAGTCCCGATTGGAGAAGACAGTTTTAGAACTCTTGGAGGATCACATCTGGTACTACTCTGCCTCCTATCTTTTCATGCCGATAGAGCATCGCATTGAAATTACCCATCAATAATAACGACAATTGTAGAGTATTAGCCATGCTACTTATCTGAATAATTTTCTGCCACAACTGACCTCGTCTACCTCGGTCATTATGCCCATACACAGCCCCAAACAGAAACTGTAGACCACCTGAATTTTTGAATTGAATGACCACCATCTGTTCCGACATATGGACTACATTACCATCCCTGCTCCTACTGTCCCATCTGACCCAGATGCGTGCCATGTTACATAAGGATAGATTATGTACCTGTCTCCAGTTAATCGCCGTTCTTTCATTAAGGATCCTTTCTGACTTGATCTTCGTTTCGAGCAATGCACAGATGCTCACCCTCTTCTGAACCATAACTTCACCTATCTCTCGCCAACGTCCCATCGAACATGCTCCGCGGACGTTCCACGCGATAATTGTCATTGATTAATGATGTTGTCCTCAGTTCCTTCCCGACCCACGTCCTCTGAGGTAGGACATGGTTCATTATCTTCTAATCTTGTCTCGCCTCTGTGTTGCTCGCCCTCCTTGGCAATATTCCGAATTAGCTCTTGCCATTTAGGATTGTCTCTACATACTTCCAGTTCAGGCTGTGACCTTCCATGCTAGGGTCGATCGATATCTTTCGCTGTGCTGTATGCCTGACGTTTTCGACTACCGCTCCCTTCTTTTGGAGTGCTTTGACCCCTCTCCTCCACCTGTGCTATTCCATTAGTAATCATCCTTACTCCACCTCCTGCCGTTTTTCCTTTGTTTGCACCTCGACCTCTACTGGCTTGATGCCTTTGCGCTTGGAACACAATGCTCTGGGCATATCCCGCTACGTTACTAGAAGAAGCCTGCTCTTTACCTCTTTGTAAGTTGGAACCTGGTGTCAGACTATCTAACCCAATACCGATCTCAAGCTCCATCCCATCCGTAGGCCCGAAGATCCGCTTCTCCCTACTGGCAATAGCACTGTCTGTTCTATTGGCCTCTTCTGGTGCCACCTCTCTCGTTTCCCCTTCCACATTCATATTGGTGTTTCCTTTATCTCGAGCCTCTTGGGTCGTTCCCCTAGGTTGAACTTCTTCTACGCTGTCCCCTTGTTTACATTCACTAGGAGCATGCCCAAACTGCCTACAATGGGTGCACGTGGGTGGAACCCATTCATACTCCACTTGTTGGATATATACCTCGCCGCTCGGAACTTCGTACTCAACATACGAGGGTAGAGCCTGTCTCGCTTCTATTTCCACAAATACCCTAGCGAATCCCATCATCGATCGTGTCACGCCCGGCGAGCCGAGTACGTAACAACATCCCCAGGCTACGCGACATACGAATACTCGAGTACCCATATTCGCGATTGTCGCCTGTAAGGCTCTAGGATAGGATTACCACATGTCACATGGTGCATAATACAATTAATTTATTACAGGACATTTCTAAACTATAATTGGAAAATTTTATGATTCTATCCGATTACAATCTTTAACTCAATATTCATATAATACATAACCAACTACAAAGTACTACCAGCTGATGTCCAGGATAAACCTTCTCTTTGTCTCATTCATTAAGCTCATCCTCAGTGTGCACTAGCATCCCCTCCTGACCTTCATCAAACCCTAGTGAACAAAACTAGGTCGTCAATACGACGAGCAAGCCCTCAGTCAAAGGAGGAAGTGATGAATGTGGAATTATAAGACAAGTGAAAACAAAAATATAGTGAATTGAGCAATTAAACTCATACCTTGTGATATCAGTCAAGAAGTAAGTAGCTCTCAAGATAATGTCACAAAGAAAACAAATGCGATCTTTCTAGACCAAAATGCAGTTTAGAGAAACTTTCTGGATCACACACACGCCTAGCATCTCAACAATAACCCTATTGGCCCGGGATCAGGCTCGTACAAAACGGGTGGTGCTTAGATTCTCTAGCCGTCTGTACTATCACATATTGATGTGATTACAAGCAAGATAACATCATGAGTGATTTTCGAATCATCTGGGTCGAGTCATCGCATCATGTGTTATAACAAGAAGTTCGTATGACTTAGACTTTTCCAAGAATATCGAACCCATTCATTAGAGAGCTGAGCTGAACTCAGGACCTGGATATCTAATGAATTAACAAGTATTCTGAGCTGAAAACTCAGGGTAATGTGCAAATGGATAGCTGAGCTGAAACTCAGGGCCTGGATGTCCAATTGCGATCAAGAAAGTGAGCTAAGCCTCACCCCGGATATTCGTGCGGCCGCACGAACACCGTATCAGGGACTGATCAGTACGAAAAATAAAAATTACATTGCAAAGAAGTCGGCCGGGTGTGATCCAGCGGTTTCTCTCCCAAATCCCATGCAACCTATTCTAGACATTCAAACTTCAGAGAAACTATCCCCCAAACGGGAGTCCTAGGAGTCAAGTCGCATTCAAATAATAGTTTCGTCTTTTTCGAAACTAAAGTAGTCCGAGAAATGTTGGAACCAAGGTAAAATTTCAAGGTATCTAATTGGACATGATTTTCAAGAATCCCTCCGATATTATAGATCGGAGATGGATGGTTCCACGAATCTAGAACTTGAGTCAATAGTTTCAAAAAAAAAGGTTGAAAACTCGGAAAAAAAAGGCTTTCCGAAAATTCTCAAAAATTTCGGCAGAGTCTCCTTTGTATTTACTGACCCAGAAACATTTTCAGAACAAATAAACACAAAGAATAATATATGGGCACGTCGACCCCTTCGGTGGAGCAACCCTCAACACCGGCAACACGCAATTTATATAACCGGGTACGCCGACCCCTTCAGTGGAACAACTCAACACCGGACCACACATTTAACAAAGCTATGTAAAAAAAAGCTTCCTTACCTTAGCAAGCAAGCAAGCGTGCAACTATTCTTGGTTTTGCATATACTTTATCTAAACACTAAACAAGTCAAAGACGATATGGGTTATTAGTAATAAAACAAGGCTAAGAAAACTTATTAGTTACTATGCATCACATTTAGCTTATTACGGATATAAGAAAGGCAATTTGAAACTTGAAAAGTTAACACACAACTATCCTAGTAAACCGATATTCGAAATTATCAACTTTTGACCATGTTTTCATGACAAAAGAACATTTTAAGCATAAATAAAAATTCGGACATATTTGCATATTATACTAAAAATAGTTGACAATAACTCCTATTACATAATAAATTGACTCATGCATCATTGAACCGAATCTTAACTTCTTGAAAGAGCAAAATGAGGTTTCTAAGCATAAATCACAAATGAACAAGTTATCTAATTTCAATTTTAACATGCCCAATGCCATTACATACTAAAAACTAACTTTTAGGGGCACAAAATAGTTATTTTGACTTGAAAATTCATAGTTGAAGTTACCTTCATGAACCGGTATCAATAAATACATATTTAACTATGTGATCACAATAATTATGTCAAATATGTATAATTTTTAAATCTGGACAGAATTAAATTAAGATAAATAATAATGGATAAAACTCATAAATTCTTATTTTAGAGTTATTTTGAAGTACTCTCATGAAACAACAATGTTGGGCTATTTATTTCTTGAATTTAGTATGTATGTATGTGCATATATATATATATATATATATATATATATATATATATATATATATATATATATATATATATATATATATATATATAAAACCTTGTATGGAAAAATCAACACTCACAATTTTTCCTATGTAGAAGTGTCCAACATTTGTCCAAATTTATACTAATTGTGTATACACATTCATGAACACATGCTACCCAATAATTCCTAAAATCAACCATCACCCATATCATAACAATTGGATTAAAATCATAATTTCAGAATATATATATATATATATATATATATATATATATATATATATATATATATATATATATATATATATATATATATATATATATATATATATATATCATGCAAATCAAAAATTATTGATAATAACATGAGGAGATTCGAGAGGAGGAAGGAGAGAGCTTGCTTCTTAGTACTAACTATTATATCATTGATACAAATTTGTCCACATTAGTATCATACTAAGTCTAAGCTAGAACATTTTGGGCATATCCATATCTTATACTCAAGAACTTGTCCAATATTCAATATATCCATATATTTTGGGCATATTTTGGGCATATCCATATCTTATACAAATTTGTCCAATATTCAATATAATCTCATAGTCAGCATGCACCAAGTTGTCACAAAATAAATGAAAAATGCAACCAAAAGGAAATGTTTATACATCACAAATCAAACTACTACTTCTAGTACTACTATAGAACCAAAATTCTCAAAGGAGCAATTGAAACTTCAAATAACAATTAAGATGTAAAAATTGATGTAAATGAAAAGTAACCAAAAGGAAATGTTTATACATCACAAATCAAACTACTACTACTAGTACTACTGTAGAACCAAAATTCTCAAAGGAGCAATTGAAACAAATAATAATTAAGATATAAAAATTGATGAACCCAAACCAAGTAGCACAAAGCTTTTTTGAATATTGCTTGGACTATATTTATCATTCAAAATAAAATTAATGCTAGATACTTGCCCAATGTGGCTAGATTACCAAGTAGGTGAAATAACAATCAAATGTAAGAGTATCCATTTTTCTAGAGGCACAAGTAGAAGTCCAAAAATTTGAAATAATCACTACTACAAAGTACAAACATATTCTTAAACTTATCAATAACTTGTGCAAGTCCCCAATTTTCTTATATTATCATGCTTGTGTAATAACCGAGTTATATTACCTATCTCTATTCATTAATGATAATATAAGTTGGTTAGAAGAGCAAGGACTCTTAATGACAATTTTTTTAGTATAAGAGAAAAAAAACTATAATGTGAATAACAACCTACTTTATAAATATTTGAATAGTTATCATCCTAATATAATAATTTATAAGATGGGCCAAATCAATTGTTATGGCATCATCCCAACTATTGATACACAATGCTATGTATATAGAACAATCACATAATAAAATTTAATATCATAATTACATGTGTTGTGTCCTAGTATTTATACTCTCAATATGCAAATATATATACTGTCCACAATATTTTTTTTATAAATTCAGAATATTAAAAATAACCAATATTAATTTACTGCCAAGAGTATATCAATGTGGAAAATTCAATGAGGAAAGGGGGAGGACTCGCCTTGGAAAGATTTGGGTTGAAATTTGGGGCTTAGGTTTTGGACTCCTTGGAGTTGGGTGATTCCAAAACCATTCCAAAATTCCTAAATCAAACCCACAACAACCAATTTATCAACCATTCAAACAAACAAGTGGGAAAGAGATTTAACTTGGGGAAGAGATTATACCTAGGGTTCTTGAACTTTGGCAAGAGGTAAATTGGAGAGAGGGAAGAGGACCGGAGGGGAAGAGCTTGGGAGCGGCGGACAGAGGTTGGCCGGCAGCCCGGCGGGGACGGACGGCAGTAGCCCGCGGCGGCGGCCGCTGGCCGCAGGAGCAACAGGAGCAGCTTGCAGCACTAGCAGCAACAACAATATTTTCAAAGGTAGGGTTGGGGAAAGGTGGAGAAAGAAGATGGAGAGAGAAAGAGAATGAAAGAAGGAATAGGAAGTGAAGAGGGGAGGGTTCGGTGGAGGAAGTTGGGAGTGAGAAAGAGAAATAAGAAGTGGATGGTTTAGGTAAAATACCCAAAATGCCCACCAAGCCTAGTCATAGGGCATGTGGCTTACCCACAATCATGTCTTCATGCATTATGACATGTGGAGGGGGCTAGGTGGCAAGGGAAAGTTTACAATTTAAAATTTTGTAAGAGGATTAAAATGAAAAAGTTATTTTGTTTTATTTGAAAATCTATTTATTAGGTTCATTTCATGATTAGAAAATTAATATAAGAAAAGTATATTTACACCAATAATTTGTTTAGGAAATAATAATAATGATAAATAAAGTAATAAACAAGCTATGACAGATCGAGCATTGGTTCTCTCATCCGCCTTAATTGGTTTACCAATTATGCTTGCAAGTTTCATCATCATATGCGGACTCCAGTATAGAATAGGCAAGTTAGGAAATCTGATCCAAACTGGGACCGATCGAAGGGCTTCTTTTTCGCATCTCGTTTCCGGCGTCTATCTTTTTATCATGATTAGGTGCCCATCAAACGTCCATGGACCCCCTTGAACCACACGCTCCAGATCCTCTTCCATCCCGAACCGGACATAGTAAAATCTATTGCTACGGGAGAAGAATTCTATGCTCCCTTTAGGTTTCCATACACGATCAGCATAACCTCTAATGTGGTTGTAAAAAGGATGACTGCCAAGAACATATAAGATCAATGTATTCCTCCAATATTCTTTGGTCTCCGACAGGTCTTCTTCCGAGAACGCTGCTCTATAAACGTTACCCACCTTCTTTGGAGTAATATATTGCATCTCTTCTTTCCCTCTCGTAGCGTCATTCCGAAGGAAGCCCGCCCATGACCTACCTTGTGTACCTTGCTCCATTGGTGCTTTGCCCCTGACATCCGCACTTTGGCTACGCTGACTCTCTCTCTCCATCTCCTTCGTAGCTGATCCCGGCCTTTGTGTTTCCGTCGGTTGTGTCTCCTTTGCTGGGTTTGGTACTTGACGCTAGCGAACACCGAGTCTTTCTCTCCCTGCCCCTGGGATCCTCCTCGCTTCGACCGCTCCACCCGCTAGCTGACCACGACCTTGCTCTCCTTGGTTGATATTCGCCCCCATCGTCGCCCGAAGATTTCTTCTTGGGTTTCCTTGCATCGATTGTGCTCCCATTATCCTTCCTCTGACCCGCCGCCTCACCGTAGTCCAACCGCCGCCCGTCTCCCAGCCTTCGGCCTCCCCTCGTGGTTCCTCTTGCCCTGGATCCCAGATCGAGAAACCGAGTTCTTGAGAAACCCAAGTTCCTGCCGTCGTAATTATATATATATTTAAAGAAACCCCTCCTCTCATTATTAAAGAAGGCTCAAAATGCCGAAGCCTGCACACATATATGTAAGTCCTAAAAATCAAGTTGCACACATCAAATAAAGCACAAAAATCCAAATTGCACAACCATCAATGAACCGTGCTAATATGAACAACGCTATAAATCAACCGCGCTAGGCTGAACTGTGCCAACGCCCGAGCGTGCTATGCTGACGTGGCAACGCCATCATTACCTGACAAGAAGATCAAATCTTCTGACAGCCTGACAGCCCAAAAAGCGAGGAGTCTGTTCGTTTCTCATGTCGCACCGCATTCTAGGACAGCTGTCCAAATCCTAGCACGGTCTAGCTGTCAAAACCTAACACGGTCCAGCTGTCCAGATCCAGCGCAATCTATTGACCAGAGCTGAGCGCAGTCTGAAGCTAGCGCTATTCAATTAGCATAATTGATCAAGCTTTTAAAAATAACTGACATTTATTACGTGGATTACATGCCATCAATTGCTCGTCACGTGGCAACTGCCTGTACACGACCAAGCGCATTTCAATCAAACAATGCCACGCGTCTGGATACGGTTAGCCCACGATCGAGCAACTGACCAAAGGTCAGCACAGTTGGCCGTATGCGCAGTCTGTTATTAGCGCAGTTCATTGAGCGTAATCCAGAATAACTATAAAATAGTTATTTCTAGAACTCTATAAATAGAGTTTCAAGTTCTTCATTAAGAAAAGATCATTATTCAAGATCATCAGAGATCATGAGTTCTTGTCCAAGTGCTGCTGCATTCTTCAGAGGCTATCGTCTTCAAAGTTCACATAGTCCAAAGGATAAAGTGATCGTCTTCAGATCGGATTCCTACAGTTGTACTTTCCCAGAATTCATTGTACTTTTGTACTATTCTTTAAAGTTTGTGAAATAAAAGACTTATTTTTGTAAACAAAATGGCGACTCTGCTGGGGACGACTTTCTCCTCCGACGAGGAAGTGACAACTCAATGTGACGCTGCGTCTATCGGAAAGACGCAGAAGACGCTGGTTGTGAAGGTCAACCAGACTGCCTACGAAGCGATGATCAACTCTGGGGCTACTCGTCGTACTGTGGCCTCTGCCAAGAGCAAGGTCCATTCAGTGTGGACCCCGAAGTCCTCTGCACAGCCTGTTGTTTCTTCTGACAGGAGGCCAGTATCCACTTCTGCTCCTTCGCAATCCATCACCCTCTCTGCTAAAGCGCAATCCAGAGCTCCTACAGCCCAAGCGCAGCACACTACTCCTCTTGCCACATCACAATCTATAACTTATGCTGCTGTGGCAAAGTCTAAAACTCCTCTCCCTTTGGCGCAGTTGGAGGCTCCTTTCCCTTCTGCGCAATCCATCACTCCTGCAACCAGAGCACAACCTAAGCCCTCTATAGCCAAAGCTTCACTTGCTGCTTCTTCCAGAACACAGGTTGCACCTCCTGCTTGTTCTATGGCCAAGGAGCCCTCTGTCATCATCTCCAGAGGGCAAGTTGCTGCCTCTTCTGTTCCTGCGCAACCTACAGGGGATAGTCTTTTGACTATTCTTCCTTCGTCTCCGCACAAACGGAAAGGCCCTTTGGTCTTTTCTCAATCTTCCGTAGTTCAAAACCTGGAAAACAACAGAGGAAAACGCTCTTTGGCCAACCCTTCGTCATAAAATAAAGGAAAAGGCCCTTTGGTCTTTTCTTAGTTTTCCCCGATTTTTACCTCGGAAGATCCATCTGAACATGCCTCGGCACCAAACAATACAAAAAATCTCTCAAACAGGGGTTCTTCTCTCCTTGCTAAAGAGAAGAATATTGATCAGAGAGGCATTTTGCCTACTCCAGTAGCACACTTCCAAGATCTCCCAACTCTTCAGATATCCTGCTCAAAACAGGGGAAATTACTGGTGTCTCAGACGGAGGCCCCTGGGGGAGAATTTGCCGATTTACGAACTTATCTCAATAAACGCAAGCAACCAATGCCGAAGGCGAACTTGCATCAAAAACAAACTTTCAGGAGGAAAAATCCTGACACATATGCCAACGAGTTGAGTAATTCTCTGTATACTCACGGGACAAAGCATCTGAAGAATCGAAATCATGTTCCGAATGTCGTCAAAGATCTTCGGGAACACCTCAAGCAGAAGCGGAACAACACCTCAACCCCCAATCCAACCATTGGAACACCATTGTAATCATAAGGTGGTTATCAAGTGTTGTTGCCAGACGACAAAACGATCTGTCTTCGATCGTTTAACTTCTGAACCAATGTCAGAAGACGAAGACAAGGTGCTCTATGCCTCTGTAAATATGGCTTCCTGAGACACTGGGGTTAGGAAGTGTTCAAAGTACGGCAAACTCCGTAAGCCCAGTCAACGATATCTGGATCTACTCCATGAATCCTCTGAAGGAGTATTCCGACACACCCGATCCCGAAGTCGAGATACAGTCGGTCGTAGGAATCTTCTCCAAGATCCCTCTGGTCACTTCTCCATTTCTCACTCAGGGGATGATTCTTTCTTTGATTACGATGCATATAGCGAAAGCTCTGAGCTGACAGTGTCTTCTACGGTACCCAGAGAAGTGTCAGCCTATATTGTTACTGAAGATCCAGACGCTTCTAGTTTGGCAAGTCAAGAGCAACGAATCGCCGTACTGGAAGATAAATTGAAGACCATGGCTGAAATGATCTCAAGTATGCATACTGTTATCATAGCTCAACATACAGTATCACCGACTGCACCTGCTGTAAATCCCGAGATTATAGCATCATCGGTGCCTGTCAATGCAGGTTTGGAGGTACCATCTCCTCCAGGAGCCTCAATACCTATTCAAGTTATACCCAGTCATTCAGGGGCTGGGGGTAGTACTTACCATGCTGTCCCTCCTCCTAACACGGTAAGCCAGCCCATTACTTTTTCGTCCCCAGGAGATGCCAATGAGGCTATAAAACTACTACGTAATCAGTTCGAGGCCTTCAAAGAGAAAGACGGTCTACAGAGGCTGGGGATCAAACAACCTTATCTAGTGGAATGGATGGAAGTCCCATTCTCCCCAAAGTACAAAATTCCTACGATCACGCTGTTTGACGGCAGCACTTCTCCGAGTCAATTCATTAACCATTTTGAGGTAATAATTATCCAGCTCCAGCCAAGCGATGCTCTTCTTACCAGAGTCTTTGTCGGCTGCTTAGTCGACACAGCATATGATTGGTACCGCAGCCTGCCTGACGGCTCTATCACTTTATTTGCTAGGCTCAAGCAGATGTTCCTGGAACGATTCTATAAGGGTATCAACGATATGACTATATCCGCCCTCAACAAGATCAAGCAAAGACATAATAAAGCTACTGAGAGTTTCATTGAATGATTCCGCCGAGAAGCACTCAAAATGCCTCCCGGAACCCTATCTGTTGTAACGATAGACACTTGTAAGTCAAACTTGTTGCCTATCATCAGCATGTGGACGGGGTCAACACAGTTCCAGGATTGGCCATCATTCATCATTAATGCTAAAGCAGCTGAAGTTAGCGCTGAGAAGTTCAAACAGTTGGGGGTGCACATGTCTAACCCTGATCGAGATGAGCCTTCTGCATCCGGTAGCGGTAATCGCCAGAATAACCGCAAAGGCAAAGAAACCTTGAACATCAACCTCAAGAGCAAGGAATCTTTAGCCATTAACGTGGCTCAACCTACGTCTACCTCTGCTCCTTCTGCACCTCTACCAAAGGAACCTTATCCAAAAATAGAGTATTCTTTTGATAAAAATGATACAGCGAACATCTTTGACTGTTTGCTTAAAAGCAATAAATTACAACTTCCTGACCCGAAGAAGCCTGATGAAGTCGGTAAGACTGACCACCCTAAGTATTATGTTTATCACAGGTTCATAGGGCATCCTACTCGGGCATGTTATGTGCTCAAAGGCAAGATTCAAGAGTTGGTCAACGCCGGTGTCATCACTCTCCAACAGGATGAAAAGACTGTTACGACCAATATGATTTCTGTACAGTTCGGTGATTTCCTGCCACAAGTGGTGCAGAGTGGCATCATCCCCATTCCCAAGGCCACCTTGGAGATTAAGAATCTTCCTCCTCCATGAAGTGAAGGTCTTGTCCCCTTATCCCTTGATAATGGCGAGATCATGTGGATTCATCCTGATCTTGTTTCAGATTTTAAAGTTTTTTCTTCCTCCAAGCAAAAAGAATGCTCTAAGGGCAAGACAAAGAGCTGTAATATGGTGTCTTTTGACCCCATAGTTGAAGAAGAGATCCTATTGGGCACTAGGTCAGGGAAAGCCTATGTACGAGAGCATCCCGAAATTTAGGAGGATCCTGTTTCGTCTTTCGAGGCTGTTCCAGTGCAGCTTGTCTCTACATAGGACATCCCTTCTACATCATTACCGGTTGTGGAGGCAACTCTTCCTAAACCGATGTTTGCCATTGATTGTAAAAGTACAGAACAGTTTTATGGGAGGACTGAACTTAGACTCACAATACAAACTCGCTTGTACAAAGAAAGCCTAGGGACGAAAACCTAGGTACAGCAGTCTAAGTACAATTATTTATTTTAGATTCTGGGGGGTGACGGTAGAGGCTCGGGAAGGCGACGGCAGTCCTGCCTTACTCCTTGGACGATCAGTATGCGACCTTGGCTCCTGGTGAAAAGATGGTTGGCGTTGGTGAAGAAATGCTCTTCTTGCTCTCCTCCTGTTGCTCTTTTGGCTTCTCTCTCTCTGTGTATTCTCTTTTTGACTATTGGGAAGTCTCTCTGTATATGCGTATTTCTCTCTGATGTTCTCCTCTCTCCTCTTTTTTCTTACAAGGGAATGGCACCTTGCTACTTATAATAGTGGGATGTGATCATTAGGGTTGCCAATGATTAGCTCTTGGAGATGGTGGCGGCCTGGGGATTGGTCAATCTAGGCCGTTCGTTTTTGATTGTGACAAATCCGAGCCATTAGGTGTAGATTACACCAAATCCTATTAGCAATTAATGCTAATTGGAATAAATCTTCCTTATAATGATCTTCTGATATCTGCGAATAAATTAGATTTATTCTTCTGCCACGTGTCCCAGATTATTGGGATTTGACCCAATTTTTAATGGCAGCAAATCTGAGGAATTAATCGGTTTAGGACACGTGTCCTAGGAGCTGCTGGGGGGATCTGGACCGCATGATGAGTGAGCCGCATATGAATTTGGGCCACATAT
Organism: Iris pallida; assembly: GCA_029216955.1. NCBI lineage: Eukaryota > Viridiplantae > Streptophyta > Magnoliopsida > Asparagales > Iridaceae > Iris > Iris pallida. The sequence goes on from JANAVB010033819.1 coordinate 6,306,699, forward strand.
GGTTAAGCCCACGTGTCAGGGCTGCCTGGGCAGTGGCTCCCACTTGAGCCATCAAACCACAGGGGAGTAATCCTTGTGGGTCGTATAGGTATATATCCGCCTGAGCCGCATGGACATGATCCTCTTGAACCGCATGAGAAGTCCTCGCTCGAGCCGCATGAGGCTTTCTTGGCCTGAGCCGCATAGGACAGATTCACTCTGAACCGCATGAGAAGTTCTCGCTCGAGCCGCATGAGGCTTTCTTGGCCTGAGCCGCATAGGACAGATTCACTCTGAACCGCATGATAAGTTCTTTGCTCGAGCCGTATGAGGCTTTCTTGACCTGAGCCGCATAGGATTCATTCTGAACCGCATGAGAAGTGAGCCGCATACGAACGCCCACGTGGCAAGACCACGTGGCATTTTTATGGCTCTCAGGGGATTTGTGTCAGAGATCTCTTTTCTCTTCCCTAGAGATTCATCATTATGACAGAGTCATAATTACCTGCTTTTGTGTCAGGGCTGTCAACTTTTCAGAGGGGTCAGCCGTCAAAGTAATTAATGCAGCATGGGTCGGAGGGGAGCACTGTCAAGCCACGTGTCTTCTGAGCCGCATGGAATGCCTCGGACCGCATAGCTCCTTATGCCGTATGACTCCCTGAGCCGCATGAGTTTTCGGAGCCGCATGGATCTTTTCTGGCCGTATGAGTCATTTTCTTTAGTATTTTCCATGCTTCTACAAGACCCCCTTCAAAGTTTTCAATTTGCAAAATTGAAATACTTTGAATAAGAAGCATGGCTGTGTTCTTCTAGCCGCATATGAAATCCTGACCGCATAAAAGTCTTGGCCGCATAGGTTGTTCAGCCGCGTTCAGCCGCAGGGGACTGTTCAGCCGCATAGCTTCTCGCCACGTGTGCGGGTCTTTAATTGCCTCAAATTCGTTTCAGCACCATTTTTGTAGGAGGAATCCCAAGGGTCAGCTCATTAAATCTTTCGGATTTGACGCCTTGGGTGAATCTTGGAGACGAAACCCAAGGAGTCGGTTTCGTTCTTCATGAGTCGGTCATTGGCCCACGTGTCTTCCTTCTCCCGTCTTCCTATAAATATGAGGGGTTTTAAAGAGAGAGAAGGCTTCTTTATTTTCTTTCTTCTTCCTCAGTCCTTCCCTATCTCGATTGCCCTTCCTCTCTTCGATAATTAATGGCTCCCAAGAAGACCGTGGCAGCAAAGGGCAAGAAGGCGGCTTCCGCTTCCGCCTCGGCTGCGGCTGCTACTCCGCAGGTCGTCGTTCCTGATGTTCATCCTGACGTTCGCCCTCCCATTACTGGTAAGGACAATGTATGAGTTAAAGAACCCCAATTGCCATGGCTACGTCGCATACTTTATGCACGAGCCTTTGTAAATCGTATGTTCACCCTACGGCTGAGCTGTGAGCCGCATAAGAAAACCACCGTGTCTGAATGTGCAGCTTGTCGGCAAAGCCGCATAAGTGATGCTAAACCACATAGACCTTTATTGTACGGAGCCGCATAAACGCTCTTCTGGGCTTGAGCCGCATGAGGCTTTTTGGAGCCGCATAAGACTTATGAGAGCTTCATGGGGCCACACGGATGTTTTCTTGAGACGCCTGGGGTTTTGAAAGCACCCAATCAGCTCTTTTTATCCCTCCGTTAACTTACTTTTCTCTATTTGTTCTTCAGTAAATCTGTCGCTTAACACTGCTGGAGAACTCTTGGTGGGTAGCGTTCAAGCTGCTTTCGACTATAGGTACGACCATATTGTTCAGCATATGACGGACCAGTTTCCGAGCGATGAGCCTATGGCTAGATTGAATGCCATCAAGAATCAGTCTTTCCATTTCCTTAATGCTATGATGAACTCCGGGAAATTTGAAGGGGAGTATTTGAAGCCTGCATTCTTTTTTGGAGATGCCTTGACCGTAGAGAACGATCATGTTCTGGAGGTGTCAGCGGATTGGAGTTCTGTATCTAACGGGATGGCGATCCGCATCCCCCAGATGGAGCGACACTTTCCATTATCTTGGTTCAATATGCTCCCTTGGACCGGAAGATGGGGGAGACCTTAACCCCTACCAGAAGTGGGATGTTTGTGGGGAACATCCATTATAATAACAATCTGAAGTCCGTGACTGCCGATAAAGTGCATACTAGTTGTTCCGTGACGGGGTTGGTCCCAGGTTCTTTTCTAAATATGGCGGGCCCTAACTTCACATTCTCTACTGCCGATACTTTCATAAATCAGCTTGCTCGGAAAGGCTCCTATCCCGTCGGTCGGTTGACGTTCCCTGGTTGGGTACACCCTATTCCCTCGTGGATCAGTTTGTCTACTTGGATCTTGCAGAAGTATGAGGTCTTTTTGTGCGAGATTGGCCTTTACCATGCTATCCGAGGTACCAGCCATGGCTTGTCCATAAATAAGAAGCTGTTCATATCTCTGCTGGAAATGTATAATTGCCATACAGGGACCTTTTACACACCTGTAGGGGAGATGGGACTCGCGCTCCATGATATGCACGTGGTTTCCAAGCTTCCTTGGGGGGACGAAGCATTTGAAGCGTATACTCCCACTAATGAGGAACTTGAGGATTTGGAACGACGGTATCCTGGCTTCGTGGCTCTTTACCAGGAGATATTGTGCCATTATAACACATGCCATCAAATAACCCGAAAGGCTGGTAACTCGGAAGGGAATGATTCCTATACCAAGGATTGGGTACACTATCTTTTCCCGACAGATGCCTCCGGTCAAGTCACCTCTCGTCGCCCTCGATCTCGGGACGCAGTTAAGGACTTGGTGTCGTCGGCTAAGAGAGTGGCCACTACCAGTGACGGATTAGGGAGCAAGACCGACACTTTTGGTTACTTTTACCAGGATACTCAAGAGCTATCCGAGAAAGCGCTTCTGGCGGGATTTTTGATGATCTGGCTACGAAATTGTGTAGTCTCGGGAGGAGCCGGTTCTATTGAGAGAATTAGTCGTAACTTCATCCTTCCGGCTATGAAGTTAGTTTTACGAATCAGGCTAGCTCTCCTCCCGACCATGGTGTGCAGCATACACCGTGGCCTTCGTACCTTCACATCCAAAGTCATTGCTCGCGACGTGACCAAGGATTTTGAACGGACTGAGTTGCCCTATCACCATTTGATGGGGTGGCTGCTGATACATTACCCGTCTTTGATGAGGTCGGGCTCTGAAGATGGTGTAACTGATGATGATGCACTTATCTTCCGCTATCGTGACGAGCCTTGGGAATGTGAAACCATGCGGGCTTGCCGGATGGCATTGGCGAGGGCAGATAAGTATCATATTTTCGTATTCGTCCCTCGCTTTACTGCCAGGGACACAGAGGCTGTACATATTGACGGTATCGTGCCCCCTCAGCTTCTGGATGGCTAGATGCTCCTATGGCTGCGTAACATTCGTTTCGCACATCTGGTGTATCGTAATCGCAATACTGTCTTTCTGGAGCCTTATCTGCCTAGCAGGTTTGCCCGGCAGTTTGGATACAGCCAACTTTGTCTGGACAGCCCCAGTTCTTGTCTGGGTTATGAAGGTAGCCTTCTTGATGGTATCAGAGCTTGGCAATATTATGATTCGTTCCATACTCGTACCATTTTCTCGGTCCCTGCTATTAAGGAGTCAGTGGAGATCTTGTATATGGTGGCTTTGTATCATGTCATGGCGAACAAACCCCCGGTCGGTTTTAATCCAGGTACCAGTTTTATTGTGGGTACCGGTCTGGAGGAAGGCTCTCAAGGGGCCAAGAAAAGAAAGACTAGAGCCGAAGTACCAGATTTGGACTCTGCTGCTGAGGGTGACGAAGGCAACGAACATGATAAAGATGACCCTATCCTTCCAGTGGCCGATGCAAAGGTGGGTCAATCGCCTGTGTCGTCGGATAAGACGTTGGGGGATCAGTCCCTTGTTGCGCCCGGTCCTACTCTGAAATATAGCAGGCAAGTTTCTCCTGTTGGCGGTGTATCTCGATCCCGGAAGCTGGTTGCGACTAGGCACCGCCCACTAGCCATAAGAGGAAGTGGAGAAGAAGTTAACCCTGCGTCAGAGGTAACAAAACTGCTCTCGATTCCTTCTTTCTTCTTTCCTTCGAGCTTCAATTCTAATCGTCTTCGTTCTCTCTTTTAGGTGTCAGGAGAAGAAGAAGAGCTTCAAGATGTCGAGGTAGTGACCCAGGATGACGGAGACTCCCGCGAGCCTGTTCCTTTTCAAGATGAGACAGATCAACCTGTATCCCCCTTCAAGGTGACGGGGACAGAGGACGTGACTGGGTTTAACTCGGGGATCGCGGGTGAGGGGACCACGCCAGTTGTGGATGAGCTGCAGCCTTCATGCCCCTCTCCTGGTAAGATTAGCCGAATCTTGACCTGTGAGGAAGCCTATCTGCTCTATCATTACGTCCTTCGGATTACGTCGATTGATTGTTATTCTGGACATACAGGTCCTACCCCTCCGGTGCCGAGGACGAACGTTGTCGGGACCACCCCAACCGAAAGGACATTGGTGGAGAAGGGTGTACCTTCTTACCGTCCGACTTGTCTTGATTGGCCTTCTGGGGGCTCGAGTTTAGCAGGCCAGTCATCGGGGCAGTCGGGGTAGGGAACTATGGTCCTTGCGTTATCCTCTGCTCCGGTGGCTCCGAGAATCGACCTTTCTGCCCTACCGAGTATCCAAGCTTTTCGGGCGGCGGAAGATGAGTTGGCCGCTATTCATGCATCGTTCTACTCGGACTCCGTTCCTCCGGTGGCGAGCTATAGCGTTACTTCTCCGATGTTGCCATCCCTGTTTCCCCTGACGCCATCATTTGCTGAAGTTCTCGACGACGCGTTACAGGACGTGGTTGCCAGTTTTCATCGTCATTTGAGTAGGGGAATCGAGGCTGCTGTGGAAAGGGGAACCTTCTTCACCTTGGCTTGACAATGCACCCAGGGTCAAGCAAATATCCTTAGGGATCTTCCTGGTGATGCAGGGGTGGCTTCGCTTCTGGAGGCAAAATTGTTGGAGGCTGATCAGCTGGTGGCTGAGCTTCGAGTATTGCGGCAGGCTGATCTATCTGCTGTTATAAACGAGGAGCGAGATTCTCTTATCGCTGTTATAGAGAGGACTAGAGCTGTTCGGGATAGGACCAGATCGGCCATACTGAAGGATCTCAGCGACTTATCTGACCGGTATGATCAACTGAGTTACGCGAATGAAAATGTCACGGCTCGGGAGGAATCTGTTTCTCGTGAGATTACTGAGACGCGGGAGCAGATTATTGCACTTGAGAAGAAGTTAACTTTCTTGGAGTCTGAACTCGAGACTACCCGCAATGACAGGGGACTAATTGTTCAGGAGGCTGACAGGGTTACTCAAGCTTCGACTGACCTGGAGACTGCCTTGAAGAAATTGGAAGATGACTGTCAGGCGCTCTTGGGCTTGGACAATGAGGAGCATTTACTCCAGGAGGCTGAGCGTCGTGCTCGGCAACGGATTGAATGGAGGACCACCTCAGTAAGAAATTGCCTCCTTGAATTGAGTAATGCTGAAATGTAGTCGGCCTTTTCTTCTTGTTTTGTTTCTGTTTTCTTTTTCTGAAGGGGACATGATCCCAAAATATGTAATGCTTTTTTCTTTCTTCAAATAAAGAGTACTTTCAACTCTACCCTTCATTTGTATTGCCTGCTGCGCTTGTGATATTGTGGTGATGTTTTTCCCCGCATAGGGGATATATTTGTGGACCTGTTACCCATGGCGTACCTTGGTTTCAGGTAGAGATGACAAGTTTTGGTCAGGATACCTGAAGCAGCCATGACAAAGTGGTCATGGGTGCTCTTGGTATTGGAAAAAGGAGTGCCGTAGAGCAGCTGGGCTCCTAGGGCATGGTGAGATGATGGATTTATGCTAAGAAGTTTAGCAAGGGATATTTGTGGGCCTATTATCCTTGGCGTATCCTGGTTTAGGATACGGATAATAGGATGGAGGGGAACCGACATGCTTGCTCAGAGGTAATGAGGACATGGCAAGCAGGAAAGTTTTTTTTTTAGACGTAGAGTTTTCCTACTCAGAGGTGATGAATACATGGCAGGAGTGAACTCGACGGAGGGTATTGGTGGTCAACAGAGGACATTTTGTGGTCAACAGAGGACATTTGTGGTCAACAGAGGATATTTGTGGACCTATTACCCTTGACGTACTCCGGTTGTGGGTACAGATAATAGGTCAAAAGGGGATCATCATACTTACTCAGAGGTAATGAGGACATGGCAAGTATGAAGGTTTCTTCGACGGAGCCTTCCCATTCAGAGGTAATGAGGACATGACAGGAGTGGGCTCAATGAAGGAGGGAACATAGAACGATTCAGAGGTAATAAGGACATGGAAGTTCTATGTAAGGGGTGATTTGTTTTTGGCAGAAGTGGAACGACTCAGAGGTAATGAGGACATGGCCGTTTTGGAAATTTGTGGATCGATTACCCTTTTTGTGCACTGGGAGTGCGGGTATTAGATCATGAGGGAGGATCTCCTTCGGAAAGGAAGTTCAGAGGTATGATCATACATAACTTTCTACCTGAAAGAGTGACCGGGATGTGAGTTCAGAGGCACCATCGGGTACATGACTCGAGAATCTGGAGAATGGTGAGCGTGAGTTCAGCGGTACCAGCGGGTACATGACTCAAAAATCTGACAAACTATGCGGGTGAGTTCAGTGGTATCAGCGGATACATGACTCGAAGATCTGGAAAATTATGGGGTGAGTTCAGTGGTACCAGCGGGTACGTGACTCAATAATCTAGAAAATTATGGGGGCGAGTTCAGTGGTACCAACGGGTACATGACTCGATGATCTGGAGAGAATGTCGTTTAGACATAATATTTCTTCAGGAACTTGCCGTTTACGGGCAACATGAGCAAGTCTCCATTTTGCTTAGCGAGGCGGTAAGCACCGTTGGAGAATACTGTCTCGATGATAAATGGGCCTTCCCATTTTGGCTGGAACTTGCCGGCGGTCTTGTGAGTCATGACCATTGGCCTCCGGACTGCCAGAACAAGATCGCCCACTTGGAATATTCTGATTTTGACCTTCTTGTTGAAGGCTCCTGAGATGCGTGCTTGGTATAGCTCGATCCTTTGCTGAGCTAGGAGGCGCTTTTCATCTAAGGCCTCCAACTCTTGTAGTCGACGTCGGTAGTTGTCATCCGTTGTCAATTAATAAGTGAGGGCGACACGGAGTGAGGGTATTTGAGTCTCTAATAGAAGAACTGCCTCACTCCCGTACACTAGGAAGGATGGCGTATTCCCGGTGGCTGTTCGAACTGTGGTGCGATAAGCCCATAAGCATTTGCCGAGCTTCTCATTCCAGTCGCGTTTGTTGGAGGAGACAAACTTTTTGAGGAGTTTGATGATTGTTTTGTTGAATGCCTCTGCTAACCCGTTTGCTGCCGAGTTGTACGGTGTCGAAGCGACATTCTGAATATGGTACTTATCGCAAAACCGATAGAATGCGTGGCTTGCAAACTGCGGACCATTATCATGGATGATCCTTCAGGGCAGTCCAAAGCGGTAGATGACGTGATGCTTAAGGAAGCTGATCACGTTTGAAGTCTTGACTTCTGCGAGTGGGACAGCTTTCGCCCATTTGGAGAAGTAATCAGTGATCGCAAGTATGAAGCGATGTCCTCGGGAGGAAGGTGGGGTGATTGGACCAATGATATCCATTCCCCATGCTTCGAATGGCCAGGATGCCACTGTCGGATGTAGAAACTCGGATGGTTGGTGAATGAAGTCCGCATGGACTTGGCAGGCTTTGTATTTTCTAGCATAATCTATCGCATCTGCCACCATCGTGGGCCAATAGTAGCCCATTCGTCGAAGGCGGTCTTGTAATTTTGGGCCGGGCTGGTGGGCCCCGCAGACACCATCGTGAGCTTCTCGTACGGCTTCTTTGGCTTCTGCATTTGACAGACACCGAAGCAGTAATCCATCGTAAGAGCGGCGATACAGCATTTTCATCTCTGTATCGTAAAAGAATCTGAGAGAAAGCCGTTTAATGGAGGTAGCTTCCTTTGGGTTCTCGGGCAGGACGTCGTAGACGACGAAGTCGATGAATGGTTGTCTCCAATCTGGGGCATCGTCGATCGTCTGTGCGGAATAACTCGCCACGAATTGAACATTGTTCTTGGGACAGACCAGTTCGTGGCCTATTACATCCACTGATTGGTGATCATAATTCGGAACTGCAAGGGAAGCGGCAAGACCGGCTGGGGCATCGGCTTCGATATTTCGGAGTCTGGGGACATGTTCGATGAAGAACCCCTCGAACGACGAGATGATGTCAATCGCTATTTGGTGATAAGGGATCATGTCTTCGTGGCGGACTTCGTACGAGCCCCGGATCTGATTGACAATTAGTTGGGAATCGCCGTATGCTTCAAGGTATTCTACCCCCAGCTCTCTTGCAAGTTGGAGGCCAATGACCAGAGCGTTGTACTCGGCCACATTGTTTGAGCAGGGCTCGGTGAGGGAATAAGCACGGTTAATCACCAATCCAGAAGGGGAGATCAGCACTACCCCGACTCCGACGACTATATTGCCTTTAGGTCCGGTCCTCGAAGCACCGTCGAAGAACATTTGCCATATAGCCCCGTGAGAGGTTGCATGTGAGTCGACGACCTCATCTGGGATCTCTTCATATATTCTGGAGGACTCCGAGCCTGGGTGGGCTGCTAAAAAGTCTGCCAGGGCTTGACCTTTGACTGCCTTTTGTGGGACAAAGATCATATGATAAGGGGACAGCAGTATTGCCCATGTAGCGAGGCAAGAGCTGAGTGCCCCTGGTTTAGTCATGAGGACTCTGAGAGGGTTGACTCGTGAGATCACATGTATCGTTTGTCCGGTGACATAGTGTCGCATTTTCTGAATGGCGAACACCAGGGCGAGGCATTCTTTCTCCACAGCGGTGTATCGGTGCTCTGGCCCAATCATCATTCGGCTGAGGTAATATGTGGCCTGTTCATGGCCTGCGTCGTTTTGTGCCAGCAGAGCCCCAAGGGAGTGTTCCATTGCTCGTACATAGAGCAGGAATGGTTTTCCAGGAACCGGGGCCACCAAAACTGGAGGATTTGACAAATATTCTTTGATGCTGTCGAAAGCACGCTGACATTCCTCGTCCCATACGAATGAGACTCCTTTCTTCATGAGGTGCATCAACGGTCGGCATCGCCCGGAGAGGTTGGAAATGAACCTCCTGATGTAGGCTAGCCTCCCTTGGAGGCCTCTGAGTTCGTAGAGATTTCTCGGGGGACCCATTTACATGATTGCTTTTATCTTCTCAGGGTCTACATGGATACCCTTTGCAGTGATGATGAAGCCTAAGAACTTCCCGCTGGATACGCCCAGAAAGGACTTCGTAGGGTTCATTTTCAAATTGTGCGCTCGCATTAGGTCGAATACCGTCTTTAGATCCTGCAGATGGTCTCCTTTGCAGCGGCTCTTAACGGCTATGTCGTCAACGTAGCACTCCACTGTCTTGCGTAAGTGATCTCTGAAGATAATGCTCATGGCTCTTTGATATGTGGCGTCGACGTTCTTCAAACCGAAAGGCATGACTGTGTAGCAGTACGTGCCAATTGGTGTTCGAAATGATGTATGCTTTTCGTCATCAGGAGACATTTTGATTTGGTTGTACCCCGAAAAGCCGTCCATGAACGACATACGTTCGAAGCCGCAGGTATTGTCGATCATAATGTCTGTGATAGGAAGGGGGAATTCATCTTTGGGGCACGCCTCGTTCAGATTGCGGAAGTCGATGCAGATTCGAATCTTCCCATTCTTCTTGAGGACGGGTACTATGTTGGCAACCCAGTCTGGATATTGCTCCTCACGAATGAAGTCGCTGGCTATCAGTTTGTTGACTTCGGCTTCGATCGCGTCCATGATGCCTGGACAGAAGCGTCGCTGTTGTTGCTTGACTGGCTTCGCATCTGGTCGAATGTTGAGTTTGTGAAGAGCAATGTCGGGATTTAACCCTGGCATGTCTTCATAGCTCCAAGCGAACACATCAATGTATTCTCTGACAAGTTCTAGCAGCGACTCCCGTTCCTCGTCTGTTAGGCTTTTACTGACGAAGATTGGTTTTGGGGAAGATTCGCTGCCGAGGTCAACCTGAATAACCTCATCTTTAGTAGGAGGTTCCCTCAGTTCGAACCGCTTTTCCCATTGCGCATCCAACTGCTGGGCCCACGGCTCTAGGTCAAGGATTTCGGGGATGTCTTCGTCTTCCTCGTAAGCGTCGGCGAATGCCATGTTAACTGTCAAGACTTGTCTGAATACGTCTCTGATGCTGGTATCTGAGTCAGAAGTTGGTGACCCGGTTGAATGTGAATGCCAGTCGCATTCTTCATCTGAACTCTCAGGAGTCGTCGTGGGTGTAACTTACCCTAACCCACATCGAGTCTTGCTATAGTAGTCCCATGATTTGCCGGCCGGGACCGGTGGCTTTAAAGGTAGCCGTCGTCCGGTATCGTAGTTCAAGCCTGGCGTCGTCTCCAGATCATACCCCTGTTTCTGCATGAGATGTTTGGATTGGGGGCTATAAAGATACAGGGGCAGTCTTCCGGCATCTGATTCAAGGTCGACTTCTTCTACGGTGAAGGGCTGCGGATCGTCCTTCCGGCCGAAGATGATTGTATGGTCCCCTCCCTCGAATATTCGGCAAGCGTCTTCTACTGGAGTAAGCTGGATCGCGGTGTACACATTTGTCACTTGTGTGTGTAGGTGAGTGCCTATACCGTGTTCCATAGCATACATTGTACATAGCTTATTGAGCTCGGTGTAGTTCAAAGATAACCCTTTATCGATGAAGTAAGGTATCTTTTCTAGGGAGATTACATCATCTGCGGAGGGAACATCAGTGTGGGCGGCCACATACTTGGCTAGCTCCGGTTCCTCTTCGGCTACCCCCTGTGTGAATGAAGACTGGGAGGACGTCCTGGGAAGCTTGATTGTCAGTGGTTCAGTTGATGGAGCAGAGCGTGGAGTTGTTGGCAGGCTAACGACCCCCAGTTCGGCACTTGATGTGGAGCGAGGAGTGGCCGGTTCGCTAGAAGCGTCAGACCTCGCATCGGGGTGGCGACCCTTCTTGGGAAGGCGTATCGTCAGTGGCCTGTCGGAGGGTTTGAGCTTCTCCGTTTGGGGTTGATCGACTCTTGGCAGTCTGATTGTCAGTGGCCCCGTTGTGGGTCTCGGTACTTGGCCGGACCTTGGCAGCCGGATTATCATCTGCTCCTCCTGCGCCGAGATGCTGATTACGTCTTTCCGCAGAGTGGCAGTAAGGGGTACGGACTTGCCCGGTTTGCGAGCTTGGAGGTGGATCGTCAGGGGTCTTTCTGATTCCGTAGCCGTTTCGGTACTAGCTTGTTCATTTCCTTCATCAAGGTGCCTCTTTGACTTTTCGTATAGGCAGGAGTCCGAGTAGTAAGATTCGACCCCTTTGAAGGGATCGATGTCAGCAAATTCCGTCTTCACAAAGCCGTGTTTGTCGACGTATTTGAAGCACTGGTGTAGCGTGGAAGGCACGATCATGTAGTCGTGTATCCATGGGCGCCCTAAGAGGATGTTGTAAGAAGTGTCTGCATCTATGACGTAGCAGGTGACTTCGGATTGGAGGTCGCCAATTTGACACTTCAGACGAATCTTCCCAATAGGGTAGCTCCTGCCCGAATTGAAACCGCTGATGACGGTGCTTGTAGGTGTCAGGAGATGCATTGGGATGCGGAGATGATGTAGCAAACCCTTCGGGATGATGCTTATGGAAGAGCCAGGATCTATGTACATCCGATCCACCTTCACGTCGCCGATGTATCCTGTGTAGTATAGCGGGCGATCATGTAGGTTGGTTTTGATGAGCATGTCCTGCGGAGTGAAGACGATGTTAGGTATTGCTCCCGTGCAGGCGCTGTCTTGGAGATCCATGGGTGAGTCCTCCCCGGTGAGGTTGGATTGAGCCAGATAGACATCGGCATTTTGGAGTGCTTCGCTTAATGCAATACGAACGTCCTTGGAGAGCCTTAGGAGTTCGTACAGTGATAACTTGGCCGGTGTGTTAGCCAATTGTGCTAAGATGTCAAAGTTGTAGGGCCTTTCTAACCCTTGGGCTGCCTCTTTTCGGAAAGATTTGTCGAAGCGAGTCTCCTTCGGCCTAGGCTTGTCGGTCGTCGAAGGCTGAGCCGGTCCCGGAGCATCAGTTGTAGTGGGTTGATGATTTTCAGCTGGATTGTCAACCACAGGTTAGGATTGCGCTCCGGACCGTGTGACGACGGCTGTAGCTTCCTCGTTGTCTGCCGAGATTGTGTGGCAGGTCCTGACTTTTCCACTTTTCTTTTTGTCGGTGGTAGATGGTGTGGGCCGAGTCACTTCTGACACCAAGTCTGGATGGATCCACATGACCTCCCCTCGTGATGTGGTGAGGGGTACTAGACCGGCAGCCTGATCCTGGGGAGGTGGAAGGTTGGTAATTTCTATTATCGCCAGAGGGACGGGGATTACTCCATCTTGAGTCTCCGTCGGAGGAAAGCTGTCGAATTGTACGGACACCATATTGGCCGCCACGGTTACCTTTTCGAAATCGATGGCCAGAGCGTTCGAATCGATGAGGTTCTGGATATACCGTTTTAGCTGGTAGCAATCGTGTGTAGCATGATGAACATAGCGATGATAATGGCAGTACTTTGGATTCTCCATCTCTGCCGGCCACGGTTCCCGTCTTGGTGGAGGAAGCTGAATCCTGTCCCCTTGTATGAGCATGTCCAAGATGGGCTTGACGTGACTGTCTTCGAAGGAGTAATCGATTTGCGGCCATTGTTTGTCTGTTGGCTTCGACTAAGGTTTTTGTGCAGTATCGGCCACCATAGCCTGCTTTTCCTTACTGTCCCGATTGTTAGAGGGGCTACCCCCATTATCGTTGTTGGGACGCTTGCCCTTGTTTTCTCCTTCCGAGATGTGCAATCCCAGTTGGCGAGCCTTCTTCAGTCGTTCTTCGGCGCTTGTGGCGCTGATGATGAATGTCTTCCAATCTTTGAATTAACTTTCGCCCATCCAGAGACTGATTGTTGGGAGCAGTCTCTTTTGGCAAATTTCAGTTAAAGAGGAATCTGGATTTTCGGAGGGCAACTTCATGGCGGTTTGGCAGAACCGCTCAATATAGTTCCTTGTCAACTCCTTCTCCCCTTGGACGACGTCCATGAGGGTGGACATGGTGACGTCCTGCCCTACTTCGTAGAATCTCTCCAAGAACAGGCGCTTGAAGCTGGCGAAGGAGTGGATGCAGTTGTCTGGCAGATTGCGATACCAATCGAAAGCGACTCCTTCCAATGCCCCAATGAATAATCGCGTGAGGATAGCATCATCATGGGGCAGATGGTCGGTGGTGACCTCGAAGTAAGTGATGTACCGACTCGCTGAGGTCTTGCCATCATACGGGTTGATATTGAACGGCTTATATTTTGGTGGGAATGGAACATCCCTCCATTCGGCAGGGTATGGTTGCCGTATTCTGAGGTCTTGAGCGTTTTCTCGGGCATGGAACATGGCTCAGAGCTCCTGGACCTCTCTTCTTACTTCTCGGGCCTCATCTGTCGCGGTAGGGGCTGTTATTTCGGAAGATTATTGCCCGGGTTTGGTGCCGCTGAGTTCGAGTCCACATTGACCGCGGGACCCGTACTTGTTTGGCCAGGCGTTCCTCCTTGTAGAGTTGGAAGAGCGGCTTTGATTTCATCTACAGACTTGACCAAGGCCTGCAGTATAGCCTCCAAAGTGTCGATGTGTTGGCGATCGCTGGAACCACCTTGGTTGCTATCAGTCATGAATACCGTCCTTACATGAGGAGTGATGGAAGGAACGGTGGAGGATGTGCCCTCCGAGTCGTACCCATGCACCGAGAAGTCATCGGGGTAGGTGGGAATGTTCTCTTCAGGCTCGGACTCGGAGGGAACGGTATCCCCAGTCTCGGAGCTTGCTTCGTCTTGAGAGCCATGGATATCCTCGGGGACATCAGCGTCTGTTGTACCTGATGGGAGAATTGTTTCCCCGGGCTCGGCTCCTTGAAACATCGGATTGTTGTGGATGTTCGGAGGAGTGCTACCCCCAGTTCCCACGACCCCCAGCAATGTGGATGATGAATTTCCCATTGCAGCAGATTTTGTCTTTGAACGGGTGTGTTAGAATATTCCGGTGGAAGACGGCCGTTTAGACGACGGTTTCTTAGCTACAGTGGTTGATATCTTGGGACTGGAGATGCTTGTCTTCTTTCCTCTCCCCTCGGCAGGGATTTTCTGAGTAGAATTGCAGGAAACAACAGGAGGTGCCTCGTCTTCTGAACTCGGATGCCGTAGTCTTTGGAAGACGGATGGCCGGTCTTCCATTGCTGCCGCACTGTTACAACAGCAGTTGACGATGATTTGGGTGCAGTGATGTCCAAGTGAGGACTCTTTGCACTCCGAGGCTCCTTCTCTTTCCTTGCGTTTGTGGAAGATCGCCTCACGCATGTCAGAGGAACCACTTTGTCCTTTTGCCGCCGGGGGCTGGACTCGAGCGGTTCTATACAACTTCCCATCAGAGGCCCGTGTGATAGTCAACGGAACGTCCCGATAGTTAGAGATTGGGACAGCTGCCTGGGCTTGGTGAGCCCGCGCTGCCCTAGACTTCCTCCTTTTAGCACTTGCGGGTGCGTAATAGGAGGAGTCCAAGTTGAACATCACAGAGTCTGGCTTATCATCCAGAGAACCATCAGAGTCAGGACCGCATAAGAGACGGTCAAAGACTGATCGAGAGAAGCGTGGAACGGACGCTATGCAGCTAGAATTGGGTACCGTGCAGGCTGTCTGCATGCGGTTGTCTTCTGCCGTTGGATGACTTGTTTTTATGCGGCTAGGAGTCACAACCGTGCAGGCTGGCCGCATGCGGTTGGCAATTGTGGCCGCATGGGTTTTCTGCAAGCGATTGACTTTCTTAGCCGCATGAGTTTCATTCATGTGGTTGGCAACTGTAGCCGCATAAGCTATGCGGCTGACAGATTTGGCCGCATGAGTTTTCTCCATGCGGCTGACGGATGTAGCTGCATGAGCTTTCTCCCTGCGGCTGATACCCTTATGCGGCTCTGATCTCATAGAGTTCCTCTTTGCCCCTGCAAGTCCAGCATCATAGTATTTTTTTCTGCCGGACTTGGGGACAGCAGAGTTGTCTACGGTCTGAAGTGGGGCCGCAGGAGAGTCTTTTTTGCCGTCTTGAGCAACAGAGGGTATTTCTGCGAGAGCTTCAGTAGGAATAAAGGATCGGGGTCTCCACTCCTTGGGGGCCTTCTTTGTGCGGACTCACTTCTGGACCGGGCCAGCGCTCTTGTCGGAGAGCATTTCTTCGAACGCCTGTTGGTCGAACCGGGCGACCATCTTCTGTTGCGTGGAGCCAAGCTTGGCTGTATCCGATTGCGTCACCAACTCCTCAGCCATGGAGAAGTTAGTCCCCAGCAGAGTCGCCATCGTGTTTGCCATTGATTGTAAAAGTACAGAACAGTTTTATGGGAGGACTGAACTTAGACTCACAATACAAACTCGCTTGTACAAAGAAAGCCTAGGGACGAAAACCTAGGTACAGCAGTTTAAGTACAATTGTTTATTTTAGATTCTGGGAGGTGACGGTAGAGGCTCGGAAAGGCGACGGCAGCCCTGCCTTACTCCTTAGACGATCGGTATGCGACCTTGGCTCCTGGTGAAAAGATGGTTGGCGTTGGTGAAGAAATGCTCTTCTTGCTCTCCTCCTGTTGCTCTTCCGGCTTCTCTCTCTCTGTGTATTCTCTTTTTGACTATTGGGGAGTCTCTCTGTATATGCGTATTTCTCTCTGATGTTCTCCTCTCTTCTCTTTTTTTTACAAGGGAATGGCACCTTGCTACTTATAATAGTGGGATGTGATCATTAGGGTTGCCAATGATTTTCTCTTGGAGATGGCGACGGCCTGGGGATTGGTCAATCCAGGCCGTTCGTTTTTGATTGTGACGAATCCGAGCCATTAGGTGTAGATTACACCAAATCCCATTAGCAATTAATGCTAATTGGAATAAATCTTCCTTATAATGATCTTCTGATATCTGCGAATAAATTAGATTTATTCTTCTGCCACGTGTCCCAGATTATTGGGATTTGACCCAATCTTTAATGGCAGCAAATCTGAGGAATTAATCGGTTTAGGACACGTGTCCTAGGAGCTGCTGGGGGGATCTGGACCGCATGACGAGTGAGTGGCATATGGTTAAGCCTACGTGTCAGGGCTGCCTGGGCAGTGGCTCCCACTTGAGCCCTCGAACCACAGGGGAGTATTCCTTGTGGGCCGCATAGGTATATATCCGCCTGAGCCGCATGGACATGATCCTCTTGAACCGCATGAGAAGTCCTCGCTCGAGCCGCATGAGGCTTTCTTGGCCTGAGCCGCATATGACAGATTCACTCTGAACCGTATAAGAAGTTCTCGCTCGAGCCGCATGAGGCTTTCTTGGCCTGAGCCGCATAGGACATATTTACTCTGAACCGCATGAGAAGTTCTTTGCTCGAGCCGCATGAGGCTTTCTTGACCTGAGCCGCATAGGATTCATTCTGAACCGCATGAGAAGTGAGCCGCATACGAACGCCCACGTGACAAGACCACGTGGTATTTTTATGGCTCTCGGGGGATTTGTGTCAGAGATCTCTTTTCTCTTCCCTAGAGATTCATCATTATGACAGAGTCATAATTACCTGCTTTTGTGTCAGGGCTGTCAACTTTTCAGAGGGGTCAGCCGTCAAAGCAATTAATGCAGCATGGGTCAGAGGGGAGCACTGTTAAGCCATGTGTCTTCTGAGCCGCATGGAATGCCTCGGACCGCATAGCTCCTTATGCCGTATGACTCCCTGAGTCGCATGAGTTTTTGGAGCCGCATGGATCTTTCCTGGCCGCATGAGTCATTTTTTTAGTATTTTCCATGCTTCTACAACCGACAGCAGCCGACAAAGGCAAACAACAAGTCCGCTTCGACAAAGTTTTGAAGAAGTCTTCCCCCTCTGGACTTGAAAAGCCATATAACTTTGACATATTGGCTTAATTGGCCAACACACCGGCCAGGTTATCCATCTTCGAGCTCTTACGCCTCTCTAAAGAGACTCGAGAAACACTGAGTGAGGCTTTGATGCAGGCAGACACTTGCCTAACTCTTCTCAAGAAACCTGAGTCAGAACCTGTCTCTTGTCTCCACTGTCATAGTGTGCTGGAATTAATTCCAAATATCACCTTCACACTAGATGACATGTAGATGGAAGACAATCGACATGACCGTCCTCTCTACTTTACAGGATATGTCGACACCATGAAGGTCGATCGTATTCTAATAGATCCAGGGTCAGCACTCAACATCATGCCTAAGACGATGTTGGATGCTCTAAAGATTCCAGTGCATAGCCTCTCCGGCACTATCACCACCATCCTGGGATTCAACCAGGGAAGAAGTGAACCTTTAGGCAAGATATGCTTAAAGCTCCAAATTGGCAATCTTCGCACGAAGGTGACCTTCTACATTATAGACAACTATGGTTGTTCTTATAATGCTCTTCTGGGGAGACCATTCCTTCATGAACACAACATTGTTCCTTCTACTCTCCATCAATGCTTCAAATACGTTGATGACAAAGGAGAAGTCCAAAAAGAAGTTGCGGATCTCTACCCGTTTAAAGGCATTGAAGCATATTGCAACGACGCTCGCATATACAAAGAAGAGTTTATGAAGGTAGTATTAGCCATGAATGGTGAGGAAGAACAAGAAGCAGTGCCCAATGACACTCTCATCATACCTGTCAAAGGGCATGTCTCTCATCCTCAATCCTCCAAACCACTGGCTATTCATCTGCCAGCCCGAAAGCAATCAACTGGTGATATTCAAGATAAAAGGGAGCTCACCTCTTCTGAGCCACTGGTTATCGACTTACGTCGTAACAAGGATAAAAGGTAGCTCACCTCTTTTGAGCCACCAATTATCGACTTACGTCGTAATAAGGATAAAAGGGAGCTCCCCTCTTCTGAGCGACTGGTTATCGACCTCCGTCGTAACAAAGATAAAAGGGAGCTCACCTCTTCTGAGCCGCTTGTTATCGACCTTCGTCGCAACAAGCCTAAACTTCCCTGCTCTTTTTTTCCTCCTCTTGTAATCGATCTGACCAAGCCAGCTAAGGCTAAAGGTCCTGTTGTAAATATGGATGTACAAATCAATAAAAAAGCATCTACTTTCCAGTATACTGATGTCATTTATCATACTAAATGCTATTTGGATATGCTAGACAGCTTTCAGTCATTTACAATAGGGGTCGTACAATCCCTTCAGACGGAAGTATTATTTGAACATCCAGATGACTCATATTTTGTTGTCCCTTCTCGAAAGAGAGGTGAGAGTCCAATACTTTTTAGTAAAGGGCCAGAACAAAAATTCAGCTATACGGATGATAGCAAAAATAACGATATGGGACGTCTCCAACTTCGTCATTATAGTCAACAATCAAAAGACATCATCTGAAAGATGGGTTATAACTTCAAGAATGGTCTCAATTACGGTAAGGGTCGATGAACTCCTATCCGTACGGTTGTTCCGAAAGAAAAATCAGAGATGTACTACAGCAGGACAAAAAGAGGTCTCGAATATACTTCACCTCCGGTCTTATCTCCAGAAGTCTTCGAATCCGATAGTGAGGAGCGCTCTAACTCTTCTGATTCCAGATCATGGGATTCTGACAACAGCATCGGTCAAGTTCATCGATTGATCGTATCTTCTAACATGGTCTCCGCTGAACTCCCGGAAGGCTATGACGAGGATATCGAAGAAAATCCCGAAACAGATCCTTGGGTTCAACGAATGGATACCCAATGGGAACTCCAATTTGAACAACGGAAACCTCCTACCGAAGATTAGTTGGTTCAAATTGATGTAGGAGAAAACGGGTCACCTCGTCCAATATTCATCAGCAAGAACCTCCCAGAGGCGGATAGGAAAGAATTAATTCTTCTTATTCGAGAATATATTGATGTCTTTGCTTGGAATTATGAAGACATACCAGGTTTAGATCCCAAAGTTGCTACTCATAAACTGAATATTTTGCCTAATGCAAAGCCAGTCAAACAGCAGCAAAGGCGGTTCAAGCCAGAAATAATGGATGCAATTGATGATGAAGTCAAAAAGCTCATAGCTTGTGGCTTTATTCGAGAAGAACAACATCCAGATTGGGTAGCCAACGTCATCCCAGTCTTAAAGAAAACTGGCAAAGTTCGAGTTTGCATCGACTTTCGGGATCTTAATGAAGCTTGTCCAAAGGATGAGTTTCCTCTCCCTATTACAGATGTCATGATCGACAACACTTGTGGGTTTGAAAGGATATCCTTCATGGATGGATTCTCTGGATACCATCAGATTCGGATGAACCCTGAAGATGAAAAACATACTTCTTTCCGCACCCCTCGTGGAGTCTATTGTTACACTGTGATGCCATTTGGTCTCAAGAACGCTGGCGTAACTTACCAACGAGCTATGAGCACCATCTTTCGAGATCATCTTCGTAAGACTGTCGAATGCTATGTTGACGATATTGCTGTCAAGAGTCGTCTAAAGGAAGATCACATCCAAAATTTAAGAACTATCTTCAATCTAATGCACCAACATCAGTTAAAAATGAATCCCACCAAGTCATTCTTGGGTGTCTCTAGTAATAAATTTCTCGGCTTCGTCATTACCTCTAAAGGTATACACATGGATCCCGAGAAGATCAAAGCCATTCAAGAGATGCGTCCTCCACGCAACTTAAAAGAGCTACGAGGATTCCAAGGTCGACTTGCGTACATCAGGAGGTTCATTTCAAATCTGTCTGGACGCTGCAGACCGTTTACTCAATTAATGAAGAAGGGTGTATCTTTCGTTTGGACCGAAGAATGTCAACGAGCATTCGATGATATAAAGCGGTATCTGATGAACCCACCAGTTTTAGTGCCACAAATCTCAGGCATACCATTCTTAATGTACGTCTGTGCTATGGATCATTCATTGGATGCTTTACTTGTCCAGAAGAACAAAGAAGGCCATGAACAAGCCATTTACTATCTTAGTCGTACTATGATTGGTGATGAACACCGTTATAGTCCGGTTGAGAAAGAGTGCCTAGCTCTTATGTTCGCTGTTCAAAAGACTCGGTATTATATTATTGGCCAAACCATTCACGTCATTTTCCGAGTTAATCCTCTTCGGGTACTGATGAAGAAACCCAGCACACTCAATTCTCGACTGGCTACATGGGCCATTCTGCTAGCCCAATACGACATGGTTTATGTTCCGTCTGTTAAGGGTCAAGTACTGGCTGACTTTTTAGCAGCTCATCCTGTTCCGGAGACATCTAAGCTTTATGACAAAATTCCAGATGAAACATTGGAGTCAAACATGATCTCTGAAGAATTTCCTACTTGGCATCTGTTCTTTGACGGAGCATCCCGGATCGGACCAAATGGGACCATTGTCGCAGGAGTTGGAATTATTCTACTCTCTCCAGAAGGATTAGCTATCCAAAGAGCTTATTCCTTAGATCGGCCGTGCTCTAACAATGTGGCTGAATACAATGCCTTGTTCATTGGACTCCAATTAGCTAAACAGTTGGAAGTCGAATATCTTGAAGTCTATGGTGATTCTAAACTGGTTGTCAATCAGGTTAGAGGAACATACGAAGTTCGCCATCAAGATCTAGTACCCTATCATGAAGCAGCAATTTACATGGCTACATCATTCAAGGCTTTCTTCATTGAATATGTCCGACGAGCTTGCAACACTGAGGCAGATACTTTAGCTAATCTCGCAGCAGTCTTAGCAATTCCTGTCAAAAGACAACAAGTGGTTGTTGTTTCCAACAGAGAGTTGTTCTACATTGAAAACAATCGCAACATTGAGTTCAGCAATTTTGCCGAAGTCAATGTTATCAATGAAGATTGGAGAGCCCCTTTCATCGATTTCGTAGTTTATGGCATACTTCCTGAAGATCCTAAGAAGGCTACGAGTATTCATCGACGATCTCTTCGATTCTATTACAATCAGACTACCAAGACTCTCTATCGACGGACTTATGACGGCCTACTCTTGCGCTGTCTTGCTGGTGATGAAGCAAAGCAGGTATTGCGTGAAGCTCATGAGTGTCTGCGGAGCACATCAACCCGGCCCTAAACTACAGGATCGTATCCGACGAATGGGTTACTACTGGCCCTCTATGGTGTCTGATGCCATCGAATATGCAAGGAAATGTCGAGCCTGTCAAGTCCATGCAGATTTCATTCATCAACCGCCGGAATTCCTTCATCTGACTGCTGCTTTCTGGCCTTTTGAAACTTGGGGCATGGATATTATAGGTCCTATAAATCCTCCTTCTTCTAAGGGACATCGGTTTATACTAGCAATAACTGATTATTTCTCCAAGTGGGCCGAAGCTATACCTTTAGCTGAAGTTAAAACTAGCAGCGTCATCAACTTTGTCAAACACCATGTTATTTACAGGTTTGGTATACCTCGACAAATCATTCACGACAATGGACCTCAGTTCATCAGTCAAAAGTTCACCAGGTTCTGTGACGATTATCGAATTGACAATGTCGCTTCTACAGCTTACAACCCGGCTGCTAATGGCTTGGCTGAAGCCTTCAACAAGACTATTATCAAACTCCTTAAGAAGTTTGTGTCTACTAACAAACGAAATTGGAGTGAAAAGCTTGGAGAATGTCTATGGGCCTACCGTACTACGGTCCGCAATCCCACAGGCTGTACACCTTTCTCTCTGGTTTACGGTTGTGAAGCAGTTCTACCTCTGGAACTTCAAATTCCATCCTTGAGAATTGCTATCGCTAACGAACTTACTACGGAGAACAATGATCTTCTTCGACTTCAAGAACTGGAGGCGCTCGACGAGAAGCGGCTATTGGCTCAACAACATATTGAATTATATCAAGCCCGCATCTCGAAGACTTTTAATCGCAAATTTAAAATCAGAGCCTTTCATAAAGGAGAACTCGTTCTAACAGTCAGACGTCATATGACTATGAATCACATGAGCAAAGGCAAGTTTGATGCGAAATGGAAAGGGTCTTATATCGTAAGTAAAGTCTTCTCAAATGGAGCCTATCAACTCACAGAGCTGGACGGTCGAGTTGTGATGATGCCTATCAATGGCAAATTCCTTAAAAAGTACTATGTATGAATGTAAAAGGGATTTTTTGTAAATACGACAAGACAGTTCATAAATAAATTTTGATTTTATTTCATCATAAACGATGTTACATGATATCAAGGACGAGAATCACTATCGTCCTTTTTAAAGACAGGACGAGGACCACTGCCATCCTTTTCAAAAATATAGTTGGCAAAGGAGCCGAGGACATCCTTGCTCGATTTTACTAGAAACACACAAGCGGCCATCCTCATAGCCTCTTCCTCTTCAGTCTTCCTTGGCTCAACTAGGAAGTCCAAGATATCCTGTGGTGGCTTGGGTGCAGACGAACCTTCGCCCACCTCTGTCTGCTTTAGCTGGGTTGGTTCGGTTGGACGTTCCTCAGCGACTTCTTCGACCTTTGGGACAATCTCAGCCTTCTTGGATGCATCTTCAGATGACATTTTGTGTTAAAATTGAAACTGATCATTCCATCTAAATTTTTGTTCTATTTATAGGCAGAGATTCTTAAGTCAGTCGAGTACGCGAACTGAAGTGACGTATTCTTCACAACATTTATTCCATTCATCTGACGGTTCACCCGTTCGTTCTATTATTACGACGGTTCATCCGTTCATTCCATTTATTATGACGGTTCATCCGTTCATTCCATTTATTACGACGGTTTATCCATTCATTCCATTCATCTGACGGTTCACCCGTTCATTCCATTCATACGACAGTTCATCCGTTCATTCCATTCATCCGACGGTTCCCCCGTTCATTTTATTTTGGTTCACCCGTTCGCTCCATCCGATTGACGATTCATCCGTTCATCTCGACGATTCATTTTGTTCATACATTCTGACGACTCATCCTTCCATCTATATCAGCAACTTGTTATGTATTGATTACCTCTGATTAAGTTGTCTACCGAAATAATGATATTCAAAAAAAATTATATTCTGCCATGTCCACATTACCTCTGAGCAGATATAATGAATATAATTATTTTCTAAATCAAGAAATATATCATGTCCTGAACCTCTGAATATATTTTCTATCGCTATTATTTATATCCGTAACGGGATATGCAACAAATAATAGATCCACAAAATAGTGTCTTTTCATTGATCAAGATAAAAGACGTTACAAAAAGACATATCACAAAGAAGAAAATACATAAAGTTTTCTAATTCAGCCGGAGGGGTCACAGATTAGCTATCTGCTGCTTCAAGGTTTGGAGTCGTTCATCACGAGAATCTAGCACCCGCCTTCTAGCCTCTGCCATTCCAGATTCAGCATCAAATGTTGGCAAGGTCACTAGTCGGCGAGCAATTTCATCCTGATGAAACTTGACAAATTCATTTTTTTCATGGGTCAGAACGTCCAGTTGCTGAACTGCGGCCTGATGCTGTGTGGTCTCTTCTTCAATAGCAAGTTGAACGACTCTCAACTCCTCTTGAAGTCGAGCAAACTCTGCCTTCAAATCAGCAACCTTTTTCTCCTTTTCCCCAGCAGTAGACGCTACTATATCCATCTGAGAATCAAACTCTGAAGATTTTGTGGCAAAAGTGTCCAAAAATTTCTTAAAATCAGCTCTCGAGACCTCAGCTTCTCGAGTCATTCTTTCAAACTCGGCATTCACGAGTCGCGCTACCTCTCCTCGGTTAAGATCTTTGAAAATCTTGATTGATTCCTCCAGCTCATCCAGCACATGTTCAAGATAAGCAGCCTGAGCCTCATCACCTTGATCTCGGATGCCGCCGATTAGGAAGGAAGTTGGACTTCTGACAGTATTGAAAGCAACATTTTCTTTCTCCATTATCCTTTTTACTAAAGGTCCTAATGAAGTGAAAAAGAAGTCGGAGTAGGAGAGGAGTTTTTGCTCTTGTTCGAAAGCAAGTAAAGATTAAAAGAATGGAAGATGAAACTATTTATAGTTTCTCACAGAAACGTAACAGTCACCTCCGATTGCGTCGAAAAAATCGGAGCTAATTCCTCCAAACGCGCAGCCAAAGCGCAACTTGATTTCAAATTTGAAATTCAAAGTATTTCGAAACTTTGAATATTTTTAAATTTTGAAAAATTTGAAGGAGGACTTGTAAGTCCTAAAAATCAAGTTGTACCCATCAAATAAAGCACAGAAGTCCAAATTGTGCAACCATCAATGAACCGTGCTAACATGAACAGCGCTATAAATCAACCGTGCTAGGCTGAACTGCGCCAATGCCCGAGCGCGCTATGCTGACGTGGCAACGCCATCATTACCTGACAAGAAGATAAAATCTTCTGACAGCCTGACAACCCGAAAAGCGAGGAGTCTGTTCGTTTCTCGTGCCGTACCGCATTCTAGGACAGCTGTCCAAATCCTAGCACAGTCTAGCTGCCAAAACCTAGCGCGGTCCAGCTGTCCAAATCCAGCACAATCTATTGACCAGAGCTGAGCGCAGTCTGAAGCTAGCGCTATTCAATTAGTGCAATTCATCAAGCTTTTGAAAATAACTGACATTTATTACGTAGATTACATGCCATCAATTGCTCGCCACGTGGCAACCGCCTGTACACGACCAAGCGTATTTCAATCAAACAATGCCACGCGTCTGGATACGGTTAGCCCACGATCGAGCAACTGACCAAAGGTTAACACAGTTGGCTGTATGCGCAGTCTGCCATTAGCGTAGTTCATTGAGCGCAATCCAGAATAACTACAAAATAGTTATTTCTAGAACTCTATAAGTAGAGTTTCAAGTTCTTCATTAAGAAAAGATCATTATTCAAGATCATCAGAGATCAGGAGTTCTTGTCCAAGTGCTACTGCATTCTTCAGAGGCTATCATCTTCAAAGTTCACATGGTCCAAGGGATAAAGCGATCGTCTTCAGATCGGATTCCTACAGTTGTACTTTTCCAGAATTTATTGTACTTTTGTACTATTCTTTAAAGTTTGTGAAATAAAAGACTTTTGTTTTTGCAAACAATATATAAGGCACAAAAAGACAAATCCTATACAAGTATACCACCAAAAGGAAGACGAGGGGGAGAAATAACTCAATCACCAAGAGTTAGGGATAGAGCGAGGACCAGAATGCTCTCGGACTGTGGGAGCACCCGGTGCTCCTTTTACGGTATTGGCGGAAGATTTCCCGAATGAGCTGGTCTGCTGAGTATTGGTGACCTTCGTATCTCGCCTTGTTGCGATTCTTCCAAATCGCCCACGTGGCGGCCGCTGCGACGATCTGGTAGCCATGGGAGGCTGAACCCCAAGAGGTCGCAAGATCGTTGAAGCGACCACCGCCCGGATCAATAGTGTAGAGCTGGTTAAGGGTCCTCCAGATACTGCCAGACAGGCTCCCCTGACAGAAGATGTGGTCTATAGTCTCCATCTGAGGCTCTGAACAGCACGAACAGGCTAATGCTAAGCTAATGCCAATGGTGTTGAGGATATCGTTAGTTGGCAATTTCTTTCTAATGACTCTCCACATTAGGAATGACCACTTCTTAGGGATACATGATTGCCAATAGTGTGCAATGGAATGGTGTGGCTGTCCGGTTCCCTGGACAGCGATTCTCGTCGACCTTATCGAGAATTCCCCCGAGGCCTCGAGTGACCACTTCAGCGCGTCAGCCTCGCGGCTGATACTTAATCCGCGCATACGGATGCTCTTCGCTGTTTCGTTACTAGACCAATCCCTAATTTTATCCCAGTTCCAGTCGTCGGTAGTAGGATTCCACAGGTCTCTAATCCTGCTATCTTTCGAGGTCTTCGTGAGATTCGGGATCATGCTACCCCCAACCCATCTCTCCAGAAATGGATCCGAGTCGCCTGCCTCAGTTGGAGTCTCATCTCAGGCTCGGTAAGGTCTCTCCCGGTAAGGATACGACGCCAAGCCGCTGAGGATCTGCAGTTGGATATGGCCATTGAAGGGTGGATGTGCTTGAAGTACCTGGCCTTCAAAAACCTGGTCCATAAGTTGTTGCTCATGCGGAGTTTCCACCACAATTTCATTGAGAAAGCTTTAACGATGTGAAAAAGTTTGGTAATTCCCAGCCCCCCTTCGTTAGTCGGATGAGCCATAAATTCCCAGCTAGTCCACTGATGCTTGTCTTGGCCGTTGTAATGCCCCCAAAAGAAATTATAAAAGATCTGTTCGATCGACGAAAGAACCTTCTTGGGCGGGGAGCATACAACCAGAGTATGGATGGGGATGGAGGTGAGCACGTGATTGATGAGGGTCATCTTGCCGCCAGGGGAGAGAGTGGCGTTATGCCACCCTTCAAGTTTCTTTCTGATTCTTGTGATCAAGTTCTCAAAGATGCCCACGTTGGATCTCCCGTATACAAGAGGGAAATCGAGATAGTTGAACGGAGGATGGTCAACAGAAAAGGATGTTAAGTTGGCGAGGTTGGTAGCTTGCTCTCTCTTGATGTTATGGTGGGCGTAGATAACGCTCTTGGAGGGATTGATCTTTTACTTCTGCAGGGTATTGTGGACTACTTCTACTGCTCCTTCGTCCCCGGAGGAGAAGATGAGTAAGTCATCGGCGAAAGCCAGATGAGTGATAATGGGGCATCCGCTGGATGTGTGGTAGTGCTGGAAGTTCGGGGTGCTGACCATGTTGTTAAGATTCCTGCTCAGAGCATCTGCTGCGATGATGAAGACAATAGATGATAGAGGATCGTCCTGTCTAACCCTGCGATTGGATTTGAAAAACCCCTGAGCTTGACCATTGATGACCGTAGAGAACCAGGAGTTGCTAATGGATCTCCATACGATGTTGGTCCAGGTTTTCGAGAATCTGAAAGCCCTGAATACCCAGATCATGAATTGCCAATCCAGTCTGTCATAAGCTTTCTCTATGTCGATTTTGACAGCGATGTTGCCCCCTCTTACTGGGAATTTCATGCAGGTAATTAACTCTTGGGCCAGCATAATATTGTCCTGGATGTTTCTCCCACAAACAAATCCGCTTTGCTCATCGAAAATAATCTTGGGGAGGATTCCTGCCATTCTGGTTGCGATGATCTTAGAGATGATCTTGTTGGTGAAGGTGCAAAGACTGATAGGGCAAAAGTCACGGAAGGACTCTGGGTTGTCTTTTTTCGGGATAAGGATCAGATTGGCACTCGAAATGGCTTTGGGGTATATGGCACCTTCGAAGAAAGCAATAGCCGCTTCGGTGATGTCTTGTTTGATAATATCCCAGCAAGTACGAAAAAATACTCCCGAAAAGCCGTCCAGGCCTGGTGCACTGTGCTCATTCAGAGCCCACACAGCATCTTTTACCTCCTGGGCAGTAGGGTTCATTCCAACTGTGCGTTGTCGTTAGCATTGATGAGGAGGGATATTTGATCAAGGAAAGAGCTATTTTTGTGAACCGTCTCTTTGGTGAATAGTTTGGAATAGAAATCCGTGGCAGCCGCTTGAATGCTCTTTTGGTCTGTAATGATGTTCCCGTTGTCGTCAGCGGTATGGTGAATCGATAGCTTCTGTCTGCGGTCGTTGACGCAGTTATGAAAATATTTTAAGTTTTTATCCCCCTCGCTGTCCCATTTCAACCTCGCTTTCTGCTTCCAGAATTCAGTCTCCACTTTGAGCCTGAATTTGAGCATAGCCTTGGTGAGGTTCAGGGCTTTCCTGGCCGCTAAGGAGCGATCTGCAGCGAACTTGGCTTCGGTACGGGTGACGTCGTCTTCTGCAACCCGAACGGCTTGAAAGATGTCCCCGTAGGCTTGTTTGCTCCAATAGGACAGATCTTTCCTCGTGGCTTTGAGCTTGTTGCTCACTCGAGAGAGGGGGTTGGGAGAGTTCTCTCGATTCCACGCTTCCGCCACGATGCCCAGAAATTGTGGGTGCTCGATCCAGAAGTCTAGGAATTGGAAGTTTCTTTTGAATGGATTGGTATTGTTTTTAATTTCAACCAGCAGAGGAGCGTGGTCTGATTCAGAGGAGTTGAGATGGGACAGGTTGCTAGTGAATCCTATCCCGTGCCAGAAGGCGTTCGTGAGGGCCCTGTCCAGCCGGGAATATTGACGACGGTCGCCTTCCTGCATGTTGCACCAGGTGAAGGCGTTGCCGATGAACTGGAGGGATACTAGATGGGCGTTGAAGATGAAGTTGTTAAAATCTTATATGGCCTGCATGGAGGGGGCGACCACCAATTTTCTTTTCTCTGCAGTAACCGTATTAAAGTCTCCAATACAGAGCCATGGTGAGTTGCTGTGATGGAGATTGATGTCAAGGAAGTCGTTCCAGAGGTGTTTTCTCTCTGCGATATCGCAGCTACCGTGGACCGCAGAGATGATGGTGCGGTCCGGGATCATGGGGTGTTCAAACCAGCAGGAGAGGGCCTGCCTAGAGTCCTGGATGACTCCGATGTTGACGTCCTTTGTGCAGAGGATCCAAATGTCGTGTCTGCCTGCTATGGCCGTAGGGAGGCCTAGTTGCAGCTAGATAGATTTTAATCTTTTGGGAGAATTTTGGGTTCAAGAATAATGAGGATGTCGATCTTGTGGATTTTTCGAAGGCTGGTTATTCTCCTTATCGTAGGTTTGTTCGCCAGGCCGCAGACATTTCAGGAAAGGATGTTAAGCATTAAGGACGTTGTGGATGGGTTTTTTGTTCTGTTTGGCGGCAGATCTTGTTTGGATTGTTGCAGTTTCTGCGGATCCTTGTTTGACATTGGTCTCTGAGATTGATGCTCCTGTCTTTGTCGAGGTGGGAGGGTCGCTGGTTGATTGCTCTTGTGGGTTCGGGGAAGGACTTACTGATTCCCCAGCAGAGTCCAGGACCGAATTCTCGGAGGGTATCACTATGGAGTCATTGGCACTCCCTATCAGAAGAATAGCTTGCTATAGAGGATAACCTGCAGCTAGGACCTGTATTCCTCTCTGAAGTGGGTTCGGTCGTAGAATTGCTAGGGCTTCTTCAACCGAGTCTTCGTTGGTGTGTTGTTGGTTGGCGTCCACGGCGGCAGTTGTTGCCTCTACGTCCTTCGAGATGGGTGGTGTCTCGGTGAGCGCTCGGTCGACTTGGGTGTCAGTCTTTGATTCTGCGTCCCCCGAGTCAAGAGCGTCGAATTGGTTGGAGAGAGTGAGGGCTTGGGTGTTGAAGGGGATCAAGGCTTTACTGGGGGTTCACTCTTCTCTGACTTGCCGTCACTGGAGCCGAATCGAGTGTGTGAGTTCGGAAGTGGTAGAAGGGGTGGCTTGGGAGTCCTCCCCTCTGTTGGTGCAGTGTCATTCCGTGGAGCTTTCTTCTTTAGTTTCGGGTGAAGACGGTGGCAGTGCTTTGGGAGGTGACATCTTAAATGGCAGTGGTTACAGAACATGATATGGTTGTCGTAGAGGATTTATTGGGTGTGGGTCTGGTTGCCCAGCTCGATTGTGATGAAATTGGGCGGTTCAGTTGTGAGATCAAGTTTCACACATATTTTGGTGTAGTGGGCCTTAGTGAGGTTGCTGGTCTCATGGCCTGTGGCCACATATGTACCGAAGGAGTTGGCTATACGCCTAAGCGCCGCCGGGACAAAGCAAATAAGGGGTAGATTAGGCAGGATAACCCAGACGGTGACCTGCGCTGAGTCTTCTTTGGTGCTATAGCCAGCTGACCACTTGATGATCTTCATATGGTGGGAATCAATCCTGCAAGTGCCTTTGGACCATACAGTCCTGTGGTCGCCATCAGAAGATAGGTGGAGAAGAATATGTCTTGGGTCGAGGGGGGCCACGCGATAATCCGCTGAAAGTCTCCAACTGGCGATCGTCTCCTGCACTCTGGAGAGTTTGGGGCATCCTGTCGAAAATTTGAGGATAAAGGTGTGGGGGAAGGAGGTTGATAGAGAGGACAATTCCACTTCGGAAAACGGAACCAAGGGCACTGTGGACTCCTGGGAGTACACAATGTCCGGGAGCTGGACGTCGGGGAATATGAGACCATTGGCCGACGCTAAGTCCGGGCGAAGCTTGGCGGCGTAGGATGGCTGAGCTGCTCCTGACGAAGAAGGATCCAGGATCTCTCCAGGGAGGGCGGAAAAGCGGACGGGGATGGGTTCTGCCCGGAGCGGGGGGGGGGGGGGGTGGGTCAAAGGAGACTGAAGCTGCACCGAGCACAAGGGGAGACGCCTCCTTCGAACCAATCGTGCTCGGGAGAGGGGGCAGCCGGGGCCGCCGCGGAAGAGCCTCCTCGCCCCGCGCCACCCGAGATGAGCTGGATCGTCGGTGGCTCGGGGGAGGGAGCCGCGGAAGCCGCAGAAGTGGAGGGGAGGCACCTGGACGAATGACGCGGGGGTCGGGCTGGGAGCCAAGGGGGGTGAAGCTGCGGAAGAAAAGTCGGTAGTGGAGGGGAGGGTGGTCGAGCTGGTAGCCGGGGGGGGATGGAGCCGCGAACAGAACGGTGTCGGCGGGAGACGGCGGGAAGAGGCCTCCGGGAGGGCTAAGGGCGGAGGGGATCCCAGGAGGGCAGGAGGGGGGAGCCGACCCATCCGACAGAGCCTCGGAACCAGACAGCAAAGCAGAGGGCATGCAGGGATCAGCGGCTAGAGGAGTGGCAGAGGTCCGAGCGTACGCGTAAGGGATCGGAGTGGCCCCATCCAAAGGATGCGCGAAAGGGGAGAAAGCGTAATACGCTGGCGCATAAACTCCTTGTGTTGGGAGGGCCCCACCAGTGGAGTGAGTGTAATGGGTGGGCGCGTATAATCCTTGGGAGGGGTGGGCCCCACCAGGGGAGGCCGCGGGCAAGGGATTAATACGCGAAGCAACATAAATCAGAGGGTGGCCCACCACGTGGGATGGTAAGGCAGAGCCTTCCGCGTGGGGCCAGAAGAGTGGTCCCCAAAGGCCTGTACCGCAGGTGGGCGACCATCCCGAGGAAGGGGTAGCTCCATTCGAAATTCGAACAGGAGCGGAAATGGGACCAAGGGGAGAGGGGAAGTGGTGAAGAGGGGAGGGGGTCAGGGCGAACTCGGCAGCTGGAAGACCGGCCCAGGCGGAGTCGGGGGCCGCGAATGCTGGCAAGGAGGGGGGAAGAAGGCGAGAGGGCGGAGGGCCGCCGGAAACTGAACTGGAGGAAGGGGGATGAGGAAAGGAGCTCGAGAGGGGGAAGAACTGAGGGGTTGGGGGGGGGGGGGGGGCAGAGGGGCGGAAGCCGGGGGAAGAGGAGGGAGATAAGGAGGAGTGAAAACTGCTGGAGAGGAGAGGGGAGGAGCGGGATGAGGGGGATGGAATTGGCTGATCAACTCCACGCACTCGGCCGGCCAAGGGTGGGCCATCGGCTGACGCAAACCACCAGAGGAGTGCCGGGAAAAGGGAAGCCCTAGGGGCTTCCCGGGAGGGGGTGGAAGGGGAGCTCGGGAGGGGATTGCAGAACCATACTCCTATATATATATATATATATATATATATATATATATATATATATATATATATATATATATATATATATATATATATATATATATATATATATATATATATATATATATATATATATATATATATATATGACCTCTAGCCTAGTGGTTAAGAGAGATGCATGCAGCCCAAGTGGTCAGAGATCGATTCCCGGAAGCGTTCGCCACAGATAGAGGTGTGACAGGATAGATCATGTGGTTCATTTCTTATTGTGGATTTGGTGGTGGTTCATCCATATTTCTATTTGTGGATTTGGTGGTGGTTCATCCATATTTCTATACCATCATGGAAGTTTTATCGAAGATGCTTAGTAAGACTGCGTCGAATCAACTTCAGAAGATTGTCATTTCTTGGCAAGTTTTGAACAAGCGTACCTCAAAAAATTTAACCAAATATTTTTTATTTCTTTCTTGGTGGACTAAGACCACACTTGGTTTATGGAATTAAAAGAAAGTCGAAAAGGAAAAAATAAAAATAAAATAGAGGCAAATGTTTCCACCATTCCTCCCAATTTTTTATATTTATTATAAAATCTAAGACTAAACTATCCCTCCTTTTGAGTCGTACCCTACTTAATTTACCAAAATTTAAGGTGCACCCCACTGCTTTACCATAATGCAAGGCACCCCCCACTTTTGACGGCATAATGCAAAGCATCTCCCACTTTTGACGGTTTCCGTCAGTAATTGACGGTCAAAGGGTTTGACTATTTTTTTGGGACCAAAATACCTCCGTCTTCCCAAGCCCTCCCCCTTCCCAAGCCGATCTCCCACCCTCCGCCACCATCGACCCCTCCCCCGGCCGTCGCCGCCCCCTCCCCCGGCCGCCGCAACCCCCCTCTCCGCTCCCCCTCCTCTCCCCTCCCCATCACCACCACCACCATCACCAACACCACCACCACCATCACCAACACCCTCCCTACCCGACCTCGCTGCCCCCCCTCCTCGACCGCCGCCGACCCCCCTACCCCACCACCGCCGCCGTCGCCCCCTCCCCCCTTCCCGACCTCGCCCCCCCTCCCTGACTGTTGCTGCTGTTGTTGTTGCTGCTGTGGGTGTGGGAGCGGCGGTCGGGGAGGGGGGGGGGGGGGGAGGTCAGAAAGGGGGGGCGGCGGCGGTGGTGGGTGGTAGGGGGGTCGGCGGCGGTCGAGGAAGAGGGGGGGCGGGGGCGGTCGGGTAGGGGGGTGTTGGTGATGGTGGTGGTGGTGTTGGTGATGGTGGTGGTGGTGATGGGGAGGGGAGAGGAGGGGGAGCGGAGAGGGAGGTTGCGGCGGTCGGGGGAGGGGGGCGGCGGCGGTCGGGGGAGGCGGCGGCGGTCGGGGAGGGGCCGGTGGTGGCGGAGGGTGGGGGATCGGCTTGGGAAGGGGAAGGGCTTGGGAAGATGGGGGTATTTTGGTCCCAAAAAAATAGTCAAACCCTTTGGCCGTCAGTTACTGATGGAAACCGTCAAAAGTGGAGGGTGCCTTGCATTATGCCGTCAAAAGTGGGGGGGGGGGTGCCTTGCATTATGGTAAAGCAGTAAGGTACACCTTAAATTTTGGTAAATTAAGTAGGATGCGACTCAAAATTTCTCTTATATATTTGACTATGTTTTTGTTATTTTCGAACACCGAAAATAAAAATTGATAGATGTTTTAATTTTCCGAAGTCAATGCTTTAATATGAGGAACTTTCTTGGTATGTACACGATGCATATTAAAGTTGCATCATACCTGAGAATCTGAGGATGTCGAGTAAGACAGTCGGATCGAACATAATTAGTCAATGAGACGACTCATTTTTGCTTAACATTTGAGATAATATATGGGTATAAATGCATGCTTGAGCAATTGTTTTTTGAATGAATCTTAAGAATGATACAGACCTGTGACCTATTTAATTCTTCAGGTACAACATCAGTTCGTGGCACCCATTTCTTTGATTATTATATATATATATATATATATATATATATATATATATATATATATTATAGAGCCCTTCATTTATTCATGTGAAGGCACAAAATGCCGAAGCCTTTACAAGTAAGCACTAATAAAAGAAAATGCGCAAAATACCGAAGCCTTTACAAGCGCGCAAATAAAAGGAAGAAAGGAGGAATCTGACAGAAGGACCCTAGGACGTGTTTTCATTGTCTGCTTGATCAGGAGAGCACGGACTGCTAGAAGGACCCTAGGACGTGCTTGCATTGTCTGCTTGCTTTGTTGGTTTGGCGAAGGACCTCCCGGATTAGTTGGTCGGCCGTATATAGGTGCCTCTCGTATCTGAATTCGTTCCGATTCTTCCAGATTGTCCAAATGGTGGCGGCTGCGACGATCTGGTGCCCGTAGGAGGCATTAGTCCAGTTGCCAGAAGATCGTTGAAGCTCTCACACTCCTGGTGAAGTCTGCACCGGTGAGAAAGTGCTGTCCAAATCCTAGAAGGTGACTCTCCGGAGAAGAAGATGTGGTCAACGGTTTCTGGTTGTTTCTTCGAACAACAACTTTGATTATATATATATATATATATATATATATATATATATATATATATATATATATATATATATATATATATATATATATATATTATACTCATCCGAGAATCTCCGGTCATCCAGAGAAGTGAATGCCTCTCTCCGCTGACAACTAGGGATAGACCGGTTAGGCAAGAAGAAAGAACGTGGAAGTAGGGGGTGGGCATATAACGGTTGGAAATCGAATACTGAACCGAATCGAAATATGACAATCGGTTCAGTTTTTCAGTTATAGGTCGGTTTTCGATTTGGAGATTTAAAATTTTAAAATATCGGTTCGGTTTTCGGTTCTTGTTCCGAGTAACCGAACCGAACCGAAAACCGATTTAGGTTCAATAATTTACCAAACTACGCACCATCGATTTATATATACTAATATTTTTGATAGCCCTATCTAAGTGTACTCTCTCATTCCATTCTCTTTTTGATACTTGTCGTCGCTTCTTTAAGCGCTTTCTCTACACTCAATCTATATATGCTAATATTCTTTTCATTTTTTATAATTGTAATAATTCATAAATGCAATTTTGTTTTGAGGATTTGTTATTAGAATTGGCACATTTGCTAAAATGTGAAGGTTCAACCATTGGCTTATGAAATTGAACCGACCGAAAATCGAACCGAATTATAATTCGGTTGGTTTTGTTTGCTTTTTTATAAAGCCGGATCGATTTTTGGTATTAAAAAAAAATTTACAGTTATTTCGATTTTTGTATATTCGGTTCTTCTCACCCTTAGGTGGAAGCAAACATAATTTTTATACAAATTTTGGTATACCATCGATAATACCGGTGACCTATTTTTGGCTTTGATACGAGGCTCAGTTGAAACATAACTGAGCTACTGTCTTTGTTGCAACTTCCTTCAACGCTCCAAACAATGTTCCACCTCCGCGAATCAAGACTGGTTCCCAACAAACTTTTCCTCCAGTATGCTGAGAGGAGTTGGCTTCATGACTCCTCAATCAGACTCCATGCCTGCTGTCCCATGATGTACTGATCTTGAACCCCCAAGCTGCTTTGTACCTCCTTCTGTCTCCAACTCCTCGACTACAATGTTAATGCTAGCTGTCATGCATAGCACCTCTCAACTAAATGAGATCCCCCTGATATCAATAACTCAACCAAGACCAAAATTCCTAACTATTAGTCTCACTATGAGTCATGGATTCTTGTCTCCGACTTTGTCTTCCACCATAATATTCTCTCACACTGTTAAGCTTTTTCACTCTTAGCTAGTCCAACCAAGCGGACAATGTTGTTCCCACAAAATTCAAGCTCCTGAACTTGTCCACCTTCATGACTGACACTTGAGCTCCCATGTAAATATATCCTTGAGCAGAGAAACTTAATGCAAAGTGTACGCCATCGAAGACAAACTCCCCCTGAACTGTACTAATGGAAGTGTACATGACGTATCTTGAGTTGATTGCACCCTTCGAATTCCTTTCCTGCTTTGAAATACTGAAAATAATGTCGCTCTGTTGAGTTCAGACACACCTCTTATCACCAAAATTGGATCTGTAGAACGGCCCTCATTTGGTGACCAATCAACTAGCATGGGATCACATACTAAACCTTAAGTTTCAATACCTCCATTCGTCACTTTGCTCCGCGAACCAAAACCTCTAAATTTCTCAAATCTTCTTGAAGACCCATCCCGACAAGACCTTGACAAACAATCACTCCCTACCGAATACCCCTTGAGCCATCAATTGATAATTAAAACAATTTAAATGAGTTATGCACAACTCGGCCTGGTTTTCCTAGTTCGGTCCTTCCCATGGCTAGGCTTCCCCTAGCATAGCATAGCTAGTACACTAGCCAAGGCACACTGCTACATCTCCCGTGCTAAAATTCATGGTCGTCTTGTGCTCCAAAACTCCACAATGGCTAAGGTCATTTTTAATAATCAATAAAAACCATAATTTGCTTAAATTTATTTTTAGGTCTTTTTAAATAATAAAAATAAATTTCAAAAATTTAGGAGTTTTACATCCTACCCAACTTACAAGAATTTCGTCCTTGAAATTTAGAATAATTAGGGGGGTTGAGAAGGTACAAGGGTATAACGACAAGAAGAATGTGATCACATCATTGAGCGGGGCAAGAAAAAAACATTTAACACAATATGTATTTAAAAAGTCTTGAATTAGATAAAGATGAACGGATATGGTAATGGACGAGGGTTGCTAGCTAACACAATCGAGAAATAGTAAGGCATCGGGTTAGATCAAAGAGGATAATTAAACATTTGGGAGATATGGTTCCTTGAAAGAAACTGGATACTAATCGTCTTGGTAGAGAGTTTGATTAAGTGATGATTAGAATCACTCTCGTGTGTTCAAGAAAAATTGGAAAGGGCACGATGATGAAAACATACATGTAATTAGAGAGTCTTGATTTTGTTATCTATGAAAATAACTCAAGGATATGGTTTTGAAAGAGGTTGCTAGTTAACACAATGAAGTAAGGAAGGATTAAGGGTTAAATTAAATCATGATAAGACATGAATAAAGAGATAAGGAATCGACTAGATTAAGGGCAAGCAATTTAGAGAATATAGCCGTCTAGGTTTATAGTTGAATCATTCTCAAGTTCCAAGAAGATCGTGAAGTTGAATCTAGGGTCGAGAAAAAGAACGAGGAACTTAAGATATGGATAAAATCACAATGGTAGGTCAGTGGCTAGCTATCTCTGTGTATACACAAGCTTCATGGTCATAGGAGAATAGTTTGGCCAATCAATCAAGTACAGGCCTCGTCTAGAATAGGTAAAAGACGAAGGCCAACAAGAGTTCAAGGAATATGTTTTGAATACCAACATGGGGTTCAAAGGTGATTGAATAATTCAAAGAGAATTGTCAAGGCAGTCGCGATGAGACTCTAGGACAAGTTTAACTATGTCTCCATACGCGTATAATAATATATGAAAAATGAACCAAAGTGCAAATAAGTTGATCAGACCATCCTGTACCGGTTCTGATTAGACAATATGTTAGTGGGAGCGACCCAATAAAATACATCGTGATCAAGCTCGAAAAGATAAGCTTGCAAAACTAAGACTAAATTAGCAGCGTCAGATTGTTGAACTATAAGTAAAGGAGGTAATGATGAAAGAATTTAAATAGTCCAAGATCTTTTAAAATCAAGTCTCGCCAAGTGTGGGCCTATACAGTTGTCTTAGTTTTCTTCACTTATGGCTTGGTTGTCTAGATAAGTTAAGGTCCTCTGGATTTTTAGTCTAAGTGAACTCATCAACATGATTCATAAGAACAAGGAGTTGTTAGATGGTGAGGTATTTTACCTAACTTACAAGAGTTAAACTAATAGTGTAATGGGACAACGGGGTCAAGTAGTCAAGATAAGGCACAAGGTTAAGTATTTAAGAAATTTAGTAGAACACCATCATATACCGGTCGAAAGATTTGAGTTAATGTTGGACCCCTAATTGAAGGCAGAAAGTATTTTGGTATCATGGTAAGGGTTGTAGTTTAGTTTTTTTGACCAGAAAGTCATATCAAGAAAATAGAGTACAAGGAGACGGGTTTTAGTGGGACATAATATGTCTACATGAAGGTGGGCTCGTCTAGGTCTTACATATGAAATTTGTTGGAAGTAAAAGTCTAGTGTTGTGCTCCAAATATCCAAGTCACGGTAGGAAATGCCGAAAGATCTAAAATAGAAAGTGGGAGTTCATGAGGTGATAATTAACACACAAAATAAAGAAGATCAAGTTGGAGCATGAGATAAAATTAATTAAAGAATCCAGTAAAATCATTTAGGGACATAGTTATAGAGAGAAGATAGTCTCCTACAGTTAAGGGACAATTAAATTAATATTTGAATTGCAACGGTTAGAAGGTCACATTAAAAGTTTTAGATTTGAGGGAAGGTCGAGTAAGTCAAGATTGAGATACAGTTACATAGTTTTGTAGATGACTAATGACACTTGTGTATATACTACTTTCATGGTCATAAGTGATACGGCAATTTAGTATGGAATACTTCTAGCCCGTTAGGGTTATCTTGGTGGCCTGTCATTAAAATTTTAACTCAAGTTTCCTCCATAAAGTTTCTTAATAAATTTCTCAAAAATGAACTACCATAATTTATATTCACTCCCAGCCGCCTAATTTAATCATGATTAAAGTTTAATCCCTTCTATAATTTCCCAAGTGAACTTCCATCATGTTACTATTAACTCTTCCAAAATTTAACATTTTTACTCCAACTCTTAAACTCAAGGGTTCATAAATCACGAATCCATAAAATTCCTATATCACTTCATAGCTTTAAAACCCTAAAATTTTCTCCAATAATCCTCCATAAATCCTTAGCATATCATGAGCAATCTGAAATTTACAGCTCGATATTTTAAGGCACTCATCAACCATAACTTCTATTTCTAAGTCATTCAAACATAATCACCACTTTAAATGGTAACTTCCTTTAATCAATCAAAATATAACTTCTCCTCACATTATTAGTAACTTTTCCAAAAATTGTAATATTAGCAATCAACTTTTAAACTCAATATTCAAATGATCTTATCATTCGTCAAATCATTTTTTTTTCTTTCCAATAAACCTCGAATTAAGTTAGTAACGTATTACAATCAACCCAAACTTAACTCAAGATCAACCTAATCTTATTAATCGCAATCCATACCAACAAAGATTTGAACATTTAAAATAATTCCTCGAATCGATTCTATATCTTTCAATGGTGAAAATTTAGACTTCCAATAGCTACTCTAAAATCTTCAAGAGTCAAAATCATCTTCTTCTTCTTCTTCCTTCTTTTTTTTATTTTAGCAAAATTTAATATCCATAATCGCAACTTTAAACTCAAAAATCTAAATAGATTTATAAATCTTAAATCAAGGACACGATTTCAAATTGAAATTTTCCTAAAAATCGTTGTCATATCTTCCAAATATTTTAAACCAAAATTTTGCTATCATTACTTCCACTTAAAATTTGAAATTTAATAAACATATAATCGCAACTTGTACGACTCAATTTAACTAATTCATACTGCCACTTTTACAATCTTAAGATCATTTCCAAAACAAGTTTGTATCCGCTCAAAGATGTATACTATACTCAATAAATCATAAATATCAAAACTCAATAATCCAATCAATTTCTTAATTTAATGGTATATAGATTCTAGCTATTTTCCTGCGGTATTACTTAAAATTCTATCGATCCTCTGGTGATTATTACTTAGAATTCTCAAGATTAAAACCTTCTTTGATAATATCCCAACTTACAAGCTATTAATCATTGAATCACTCTTTTAGTAAATGCCCTTATAACTTAGTTAAGCTCTCTGTGTATTCCAATTGCCAATGTAATCCTTCTAGCCATATGATTGACCAATAAGTATATAGTAGTGTAGCCATCTTTCTAACCATTTCTAAGCACAAGAAGGTAAGGGTATTGGTAGAAAGAGTTCAAGCAAGATGCAAAAATCAAGCGAGACGACGATGGTTTGGAATTGGAAATCAAGAAAGGTGATCAAGTATGTGGATGAGATTTCTAGACTCTAATCCTATATTGCAGGCTCATATCGGTACAATTACGTAACCGAAGTGACAAACTGGACCTGCATGGGCCACCACAAAAATATGTAACGCTCCAGTCCCAAAATCATCTAGGACTGAGTACACAATCATGCCAGCTGCAGATATACGAAGAGTGCTCCAATGTATGAAATCCTCGTATAAATACATAAGTTGTAATATGCAAAAAAACCATAATAACTAAATCTCATCCATAACAAAAAAGAATAATAACGTAATCAACTATGACTTTGTCATTTATACATGTAGTTGGGCGGAGACAAATCCACTACCAACGATTTAAATGAGAGAAAGATGTACAATAATATGATAGAGAACAATGACTAAGAATGATCCAAGAACAATCATCCATGATAGAAGGGGAAGACTGTGATCTTGGCTATAGCACCTGCGAACACCACAAAGACCCACACCTGGAGAGATAACCAGGTCCTCAAAGGGACGTAACAAGATACAGGAAAAACATGCCATGTATAACTGTATAAATAAACACTATAAAATAAAGTATAATACACTGGGTCCCTAACCATCTAAGTGATATGCACTTTGAGGACAACGTTCTACGCAGGGGCAGTAGGATCAGCAGAGTAAGTAAAGAGTGGCAGTAGGTAGCGCTCATCCGAGACACTAGCGGCCCGGGGCAGTAGGTAGCGCTCATAAGAGTCACTAGCGGCCCAAAAATATGTGTAAAAAGTAAATATAGTCCCTACGCTAGTAGTTGTCCCTCCCCTCAATGATACTATACATGTGTCGTAACCACGGCACACCAACACGTGTCGTTTCCACAACACTGTTTACACCTGATAACTGCCAAGTCTTCTAACATGCATCTATTGACAGTTATTCCTACGCATGCGCACGGGGGATCAGCCAACACGCAAGTGACCTCTATATGTTATTCACAACTCTCACACAACACGTGTACCATCGTGAAAATTTTTTGAGACCCACTAAATTGACGGTAGTCCCTTAACTCTAGGTCCACATGAAAAAAGAATAAATAACTAAAAATAAATGTACAGAAAATATACAATACTGAATAAATAAATGTAACTAATGTAAGCAGTAAAGGTGGCAAGGTATCTTGCCTGAGGTTGGTGCGAGATATAACAAAATCCAACAGTCAGAATCGTCAGCACGAAAGTCAAAATCCACAGGGAGCTCCGGATGCTGAAACAAACATCATGAACGTGTTTGAAATATAAGATATGCCTAGGAAACGCCTGTTCAAAAATCAAATTCTGGAACATGGACAAAATCGTAATTTTGGTCAAAACGATGTCCATCGTTGGACCCACTTTGTACCGAAACGTGCGTCCGAAAGTACGATCTCTAAAGTCGTCAAACTATATGTCTACAGAATTGTTTTGATGGGACGAACCCAACGGTATGTCAAATTTTGGATTCCGGTGGGTTGTGCACAAAATCGTCCGTTGAGTGGGATTGTGGGCCCGCCAAAATGGCGTCCCGGTCAACCTTCTCAGAATCGGACCAAACTTGACATACATGACCGAAAAAATAATACGGTCCTGCTGGCGCAAGTTTTGTCTCGCTTTGACGAACATGCACAAAGTTATGATTTAAATTGCAAAAGGGTCGATACGGGATATCTTGACGGATACGCACTGATTTCGTCGCGCACACGCAACGAAATCGAGTTCCATCAGTTCCCACACGTCGACAACATCCATACGCGCCTTTCGATGCATATAGTGCATGACCACATCGCCCGGTTTGTCGGGACGGACCCCGTATCGGGAAATTCCTCATTTTCTAAACTGTTTTTAGTGGGGTTTTTCTTGATTTTTAGGGACTGATTTCTTCATGCACAATTGATGAAATTCAAATCTACAAAACAGGTTTTGAACCCCTATATGTTATCTTTGACTGTCTTCAATTAATTTCTAAAATATCTTAAAGTATAGAAAGAAAATTGGCCGACAAGTTGGAGTTTCAAAACAGTTTTTAATGTTCCAGAAAAATGGTTTTTCTCCAACTTCGTCTCGATTTTTCGAGCAAGTTGGATGGCCATGTCAAAATCCACCTAGGGGATCTCTAAGAGGGTCATGTGGGCTTTCTACAAGAATTTATGGATCTAAAAACGGATTTAAATTGATGGAGAAATCGTACGGTAAAGTTGGGTACCTTGATGTCGTTTTCTGTTGATGTTGTTGTCGTTTGTTGTTGGTGGTGGTGTTGCCGTGGCGTCCGTGAAGCGGGGCTGCCGGGGTTGGGCGCGGAGGAGCTCGCTGGGAGAGAGGGAGGAGGAAGGAAGGAGGAGGAGAGATTTTAGGGTTAGGGTTTGGAGTTTAAACACGATGATAAGGGGGTGTTCGGCCAAGGTTGTATATTTAAGAGGTGCTGGCTTTGTTCCAAATATATGGGTCGGCCCAAGCTAACATGCAACAGCTTTGCTGCTGCTATTCTTTTCATGTTGTTGTGTTGTGGTCACTTGGTGGTCGGTTGGTGGGGCTGACCACCATGTTTTTTATATATATATTGGGGCCGACCACCATGTTTTTTATATATATATTTTTCTCTTTCTTTTTCTTTCAAATCTTTTTAAACCTTTTTTATATATTTATAACCATATATATATATATATATATATATATATATATATATATATATATATATATATATATATATATATATACCACCATAAATCTTATTTAAAATTTAAATACCAAATTAAATATTATCTACCCAATTATTTAATATATTTAAACATATCTACATATATTTTTTTTTTCAAATCACAATAAATCAACTAAAAATAATAATAATATCTCTATATAATAATCATGTTTATTAAATCTTCGCAAAATAAATTTTAATAATAATAAATTAATAAAATCGTCCCAATGGGTGAACTTATACCGCACACCCTTATCCGGGTCCAAAAATATGTACAAATATTGGAAACATTATTTTAATAATAAAAATATATAAGTTTTGTACCAACAATTAAATAATTAGAAATTGTACATAAAATTCTAAAATAATTTAGAAAATATTTGTACATACATAAAATATGTCTACATTGCCACCTTGGTCCCACCGCATGCCTATATGGACTTAAATTTGGACAAACCAGGTTATCTAAAAATCAATATATAAAATAATATTTAATTAAAATAATTTAAATGAGTTATGCACAACTCGGCCTGGTTTTTCTAGTTCGGTCCTCCCCATGGCTAGGCTTCCCCTAGCATAGCTAGTACACTAGTCAAGGCACACTGGTACATCTCCCGTGCCAAAATTTATGGTCGTCTTGTGCTCAAAAATTCCACAATGGCTAAGGTCATTTTTAATAATCAATAAAAACCATAATTTGCTTAAATTCATTTTTAGGTCTTTTTAAATAATAAAAATAAATTTCAAAAATTTAGGGGTTTTACAACTTGCATGCTTATACATACATTCATTGCTACCTACATACTTGCATTCATATATACTATGTATCCTTATATACATGCATACATATATTCATAAATAAAAGGAGGAAAGAAAGGATTAGAAAGGGATTGTGACAATTTAGATGTGTGTGTGTGCATACAATGTATATATATATCAAGGTGTCAACATAGAAGAGGGTTAAGAATGTGGGTACATGCAAGGGGTTTAAGTGTACATATGTGTCAAGGTGTACATTGAAGATGTCAATGTAAAATATATGTAAGTGTGTGTGTGTGGGAGCATGTGTGTA
The DNA here is from genome assembly GCA_029216955.1 of Iris pallida. Classification (NCBI taxonomy): domain Eukaryota; kingdom Viridiplantae; phylum Streptophyta; class Magnoliopsida; order Asparagales; family Iridaceae; genus Iris; species Iris pallida. The sequence goes on from JANAVB010033819.1 coordinate 6,350,148, forward strand.
ACAGGGGTATAGGTAAACATGTGACAGTAATGTGCATCTCAGTTTTCAACATACAAGTCCTTCATCAAACACTCAGATTTCATTTTAAACAATTCAACTTTGAATCCCAGTTTTAACATGGCAGTGTATATACGTTCAAACATATATAAGAGGGTTTTAACTCAGTTTTTAACATGAACCCAAGTATCTATCAGTTAACATTATATCCATAGATGATATGGAGTCAAATTGATAGCGAAACCCTATCTCACATGAAACCCAGTTATAACGTATATCATAACAGCATGAATCTAACATGTAATTGCATATACAAACATGCATGTATATAAACAAATCAGAAAATATGCATTATTGTATCAACCATGGTTCGAAACTCCATTATCAATCCAAAAATGAACATCACCATGAACCCAATTGTGTAAACACATATCCCAGACATGTTAACATGTATTAAAATTATAATTAGCATTTAATTATCAAATAATTTGTATTTTAAAAACTCAGAATTGAGTATACTGACACATGTATCAGAAAATAAGGAAAGCCCTATAATTCGAATTCAAAATCCAACAAAACATCAAATTAAGGGTCGGTATTGTGTCGTGCACATGTGTAGGTGTCACACAGGGTCTGTTATGTCCAAATAATAAGACACAACGTGTCCAAATAGTGAAACGCAGGGTGTCTGCAAACTGTGCAGAACTAGTGCTCGTGTAGAGGTGTCGAGGGGTCTAGGGACTCGTGTGTCCACCCTCGAGCCTCGTGCTCGTGTCTCAGTGTTCCCCCGGTGTAGGGCTACACATTCATGTCCCTGACACATCACCACGACGTGTCTATATGGGACACAAAACACGCGTGCACATTACAGTACAAAATACGTGCACATGCAATTTCGTGTCCGACACGCATCCAGTCGACACAAAACTTGGGGGCTGACTTGTCAGTCATCGCCCCCACCTTCGTGCTAAGTGGTACATGCCCACGTGTTCGATGCAGTAAGAATTTAGTGTCGGGTAGCAGGGCACAGTATACGGGTCTCGTGCACAGGTTCGTGTCCAGATTTGGACACGGACATGAGTCCAAATCGTGACACGAACACGAGTCCAAATCGTGCTCAGAGCATGGGGGTTCGAGAACACACATATAGGGCTACAAATCAATTCAAACAGAATTCAAAAATAATAAAATAATTTTTTTCAAACATTTCATCGAACACTTTGATACACACACTGATACGTGTTCGATACGGATACCAAATGGACTCCAATTCCTACCAAACTTGAGGGACAGCTAGCGTGTACCTAAATGAATGCAACTATGAAAAGAAATTGGGAATTTGAATGAGTTTGATAGATTTTATCTATTGAGGGTGAAACCTCAATATAAAGCTTGTTGAATGAGGGCTTCTTCCCAACTTACAATGATTCCAAGCCTCCAAATCCTTGCTAGCTAGTCCCCTATAGCCTCTACACCAAGAATAGAGTCCAATGCAATTGGTTTGGTCCAATTTAGAGGAGAAATGAGGATTTGGTGAAGATTTAGGGAAGAACACTATTAGGGATTGTGTAGGCATGAAAAAAGGCAAAGAATTGTGAAGAGATGACTTTATAGAGGGGAGGAGCCTCTCTTGATGGATGTAGGAATAGTTAGGGTTAAGGTTTTGCAAGGTTAGATGAGTGGCTAAGGCTCCTCCACATGAATCTAGGCTCAATCAAAGGCTCACATTAAAAGTAGGCTTTCTTAATATCTAGTCAAAATATCCTATTAACATAATATCTAGATATTAATCTAACATAGCCATTAAGTCTCTAATCTTCTAACTAAACCTCCATAAACATCATTAGCATCTCGGTTAAGTCAAAACTAGGTTAGTCTCTAATAAAATAATTAGCACTATAATAATCAATCAAAATTCATTTTCACCAATAATTCTAAAATGACCAAAATACCCCTAGGCCAAAAATGATAAATAAATCATCCTAATCACATGGTTAGGCTCTAGGTCAAGTAGTCTCTTGGGTTTCACTACCAGCATATCAAAATCACAAGTCATAGTTTTAAATAGTTTTAAATTGATTAAAAATCACACAAATCATATCATGATTTAAATACTATTATTAAAAGATTATAATTACAAATTTTCAAAATTATTCTCATTTAGAAAACTGGGTGTTACAACCACTATCAAATCCTTCACAACCACTCTAATACCATCTAATATTAATCATATCACGTGAACACACACACACACACACACACACACACACACACACACACACACACATATATATATATATATATAACATTCATAGGACAAGGGGGAAGGAGTGTACCTAGAAGAGGTGGTGGTGCTGCCGGCCTAGGGTAGCTGTGGCGGCCATACGGGCTGCGATCGGCCAAGGTGGAGGTGGTGGGCTGTGAGGAGAGAGGGAGTGGTGGTGGATGTGTAGAAGATGGTGGTAGTGAGAAGATGATGAAGAATAAGAGGAAGAGGAAGAGGAAGAGAGGGGAGGTGGCTGTCGGCCAAGGAGGAGAGGGGGGCTGCTGTCGGCCTTGGAGAGAGAAGGGAGTTGGCTGTGGTGGAAAGAAGAGAGTGAGAGGGGTGTTTGAGAGGGAGATGGTGGTGGTTTTATAAAGAAGAAGGGAAGAAAGAGGGAAGGGGTTGTCGGTTTTGATGGAGGAAGAGTGAGAATCGTGAGGTGAGAGGAGAGAGAGCTGAAAAGAGAGGGGGATGTGTGTTGGTCGGCCAAGGTGGAGAGGAGAGAGAGTGTATGAGAGGGGGGGTTTCCAAGGAGAGAGGGGAGGTATGGTGAGGTGTGTGCTTTGGAAAGTGGGGGTGATGTGATGTTTGGTATTTGGTGTTGTGTAGCGATAGTTAGTGTTATGTGTTTGGGTATAGATGAGAGGGATGTCAGGTGCTTGGTTGGGTCCAATTGAGTTGGGTTGGGTCACAATTGGGTCTAATTGAGTCTTAGTAATTAAAATGACTTAAATTAATCATTTATAATCATGGATAAATAAAGAGTACATGGGGACTCAATTGGATGGGACATAAGTGGCATGTGTGTAGTAGGCTCAAAATGGTCCGTGTCCATATCTTGGATCGACAAGTTTGGATCAAAATGGCGTCTCTAGTTTAAGTTAGAAGTAAATGTGACTCGGTGGGGGTAAATCGAGATTGTGTCAAATATTTGAAAAATTGTGCGATAAAAATGGAGCACAAGATGGTTTGTATGAGTGGGACACGAAGGTCATGGGTGTAGAGTGTCTCGAATAGATCATGCATGACAAGTTAGTTTGGAGAAAATGACTAGTCTTGTGCTCCTAATTTGAAAGTCACGGTAACGTGTTGATGATAATAAAAAATAAAAGTGGAATATTATTAATTACTTAAAAAATCATATTTAATCATATTAAATTCCTAATCACTCTATTTAAATCTAATAAAAAATTTCAAAGAGCTTACTGTGAACTGATGTGAAGGGGTGGACAGAGAAAACAACATCCAAAACTGTAACACCCAGTTTCTGAAATGAGGGTAATTTTGAACTTTTTGTGTTTTAATCATTTATTAATATTATTTAAATCATGATATGATTTTTGGTGATTTTTAATCATTTTAAAACTGTTTTTAATCATGACTTGTGACCTTGGTTTTTTGCTAGTGTAACCTGAGAGACTGCTTGACCTAGAGCCTAACCATGTGATTAGGATGTTTTATTTATCATTTTTGGCCTAGGGGTATTTCGATCATTTTGACTTATTTGAATTATTTTGTTATTTAATGGATTGGTGATTGTTATTTTTGACTTTTGCTAAGTGTGACTTAAGAGACTATCCTAGACTTTGACCTTGACTTTGGTGACTTAGTTAGCATGGTGTGGGACCCTAATCTAACTTAAGTTGGTCTTGGTTGACTTAAGTTGGCGAGATTTCATGAGAGGAGTAGGAGGATTTTTCATTTGGACTAAAGGCTAAGTAGTTGAGCTAGTTAGCTAGCTAACTTGGCCCAAGGCCTAACATGGAGAAACCCTAACCCTAGCTCTTCATTTGGACAACCACATTGAGCCAAGAGTGACCTAATTTCAGCCTATAAAGTATCTCTACAAGACCCCTTGCCTCTTTTAAAATACCCCCTTATAGGAAACCCTAATTTCTTCCCCAAATTGCCAAACTTCACCATGCCTCCACCAAATTGATCCCAATCTCTTGCATTTGTATCTAAATCTAGAGTAGAGGTTCAAGGAGGCTTTCTTGCAAGGAGTAGAGCTCATTTGGGCATTGTAAGAGGAAGGGGAACTCTCAAATTTGGGGCTTTTTATTGAGACTTGCTCTCAATAGGTAAAACCCATTAAAACCCTTTCAATTCTCAATTTCTTTCCATGGTTGCATTCATGTAGGTCTACCCTAGCTGTCCGTCAAGTTTGGTAGGATTTAGACTTGTTTTCGTGTCCGTATTAGACACGTATCAGTGCTATACTTGATGTGTTTGATGAAAAGCTTGAATGGATTGAATCTTGTTTATTTTCAAAACTAATTGAACAATTTTCTAGCTCTTTATGTGTGGATTACAATCGTGCTTGACTGAGTTATTTTCTGTGCACCTTCGTGTCCAAATTTGGACACACACGCATGCACGAGACACAGCACCACGTCCGTGCAGTCCCCTGCTGTTCGAATACCACAGCGGATACGATACGACACAGTTTGACCCAAGATTTTAGGAGAGCTAGGGGCACTGTCTGACACTGCACTGACCAAGTTTGGTCGGGTTTATCGAGTGGTTAGCGAGAAATCTCACTCGTACTGGATTTTGCCCATACTACACGAATGCAAGAATCGCGTCTGATACGCGTCTCGTACACGCGACACGATTCATGTAAACACGGGATAGACACCTAGACACGTTCTCCTAGTCCTGGCGAACCTAGGGACACGTGCACGTGGCTTACCGTGTCACGTGTCGCGTGCACGAGGCTGTGTCCTCGCTGCACGAGGTTGTCTGTGTATCATTCCTTCTGTGTGTGTGTTTTTATGATTGGACACGTCGTGTCCACTTTTGTGGACACGAGACAACCTGGGTGACGCCTACAATTGTGCACGAACCCTTACCCACAATTATTTTGATGTGTTATGTGATTTTTCGAATGCCAATTTGGTTTCTTCCCTATTTTCTGATACGGTACAGTAAATAATATTCAGTGTATATTTTCATGTTTTAAATCCAATTAAATATTGTATTTGAAAGGTTATATATGTGGTATTTACTAGGAATACATGGTTGCATGCTAGGTTTTCTATGTGGGTGTTGGCTGGGGTTGAGATGCTATGTATGTTGAATGCAAATGATGGGTAAACATGAATCAATGTATAAACTGCTATGTTCATATGTATGCATGTTATATATCCTAAACTGAACATTATTCTTGAGCTTTAGGGATTATCCAACATTGCTATCACCTGTAATCTGAGCTTGGTGCACATGTAATCTAAACATTTGTTAACTGAGCACCTTGTTGACTGAACACTAGGATGAATGATCACACTGCCCTCACATGAACCTATCCTCTTTGCACACACCTGTTAAACCCCTTACATGAACATCTTTACACTATTGTACATATATACCACTAGCTATTGTGATTTCTGAACCTTTGTTGTGTTGTAATTGCTATTACTACACCCCCCTATCTGAACACAGACACATGAAACCCTTTACATTGCACACACAACACACCCCTCTTCATGCCCCCTTCCTTGCCCTCTCTCTCTATATATATAGTGTATATATGCAATATATGATATGAGCATATCCTATATATGCATGTTATGTAATACTTAATGAATATGCAATATATATGAATGAATGTAGGAGAGCATGCATGTATGCAAGTATCCATGTAGTAGGTAACATATATGCATGAGTGTTATATATAGGTAATGTAATGCAATGTGAAGGCAAAGTATCTATCTATGTGTGTGTATATGAATGAATATACATGCAAACAATTTATGTAATCAAATGCAAGGAATAAATGAATGAATGCAATGTGTAAGTATGTATGCAAGTTATGTGCCATATATGTAGCCATGTGTATACTTAAACCCTTTAAATGTCTAGCCCCCTCTATCTCTCTACATATATATATATATATATATATATATATATATATATATATATATATATATATATCACACACACACGATCAGATCTTTCGCTCGCTAGGGTTCCCGAATTTACGGAGCAGCGATCGGATGGTAAACTCAGCGGGGGGCTCCGACCCCCCGGATGGCTCGATGGCGGGGGACCTTGGCCACCCCCATCTCCTGGCAGGTGGCGCCGCCCTGGGGGGTGGCCTGACGGGCGCCTCTGGGACCTCGGCGGGGGGGAGGGGGGTCCGTCCCCATGGATGGCTTGACGGCGAGAGTTCCGGGCCACCCCAGTCTCCTGGCAGGTGGCGACGCCCCTGGGGGTGGCCGGACGGTGAGTGCGCCTGCAGGCGCTGGGACGGTAGGTGGCCCGGCCACATCAGACGCGGTATCCATGGGGGGCTCCGGCCACCCGGGCCGGTCGGGAACCGCTGTGCTGGGCTCCACGGCGGGGGGCTCCGCTCCGTGTTCCACTGTCCACGGGAGCAGTCCGCCCGCTGGAGGTGGTCCTTGTGATCCTTGCGGCACTGAACGGGTGGAGGTTGCGACGGGAGGCTCCGGTTCTTCGAGCAATGTCAACGCTCGAGATGCGGGGAGGGGGGCTGCCCATGTCCAGAGGGGGTCTCCGCCCTGGGACAAGGTGGTGTTGAGGGTGGAACCTCCGGCTGCGGAGGTGGCCACATCGAAGGTGGCAAGTGGAGGGATGGGCCGCACGGAGCGGACCTTCGCTGCGATCGTGGGCGGTTCCGCGTCGGCGTCGACGGGTGGAGTGCCGCGGGTGGACTTCAGACCTGCCATTGACTCCGATGGTCGGAAGGTGGTTGTGTTTTCCCAGTCAGACATGGAGGCCCTCACGGCGCCGTGTGGGTTAGATCTTATTGGCAAGTTTGCTCGACGGAGACTTCCGGTTGAGGCTATTCGTAAGGCTTTCGACTCGCGGGGTTTCAGGGGGTTGATCGACGTGAAGGCTATTGATGATCGACACGTCCTTATACGGCCTCATGTTGAGAGTGACTTTCTCCGGCTGCGGTCCAAGTACTGTTGGTTCGTTGGTCGTATTCCGATGGCGATTTTCCGGTCGTCGGTGGACTTCTCACCGTTGAGAGAGGACCCTCGGGTTCCGATCTGGGTAGCCCTCCCCGGGCTCCCACATTGTATGTTTGATACCAATGCGGTGCTCTCCATCGCATCTGGTCTTGGCACTCCGCTCAGTACTGACCGGGCTACGACGTCCTTTTCTAGATCGGGGGTGGCCAGAGTACTGGTTGAAGTGGACGTCTGCAAACCACTTCAATATGAGGTGTTCTTCCAGCTACCTGATGGTGTTCGTTCGCAGCCAGTTGTATATGAACGGAGGCCACTATACTGTGTCTCTTGTGGCCACCATGGTCACGTGGAGAGTGCTTGCGGGCGGCCCCAGGTGGTGCCTCCGTCCGTGGGAGTAGCTGATAGTCTGCCCATCACCGACGACCGTACTCCAGAAGATGTGCATGAGAAGGACGATCCGGTGGGTGGCCGTGGGCTTAGCAGGGGTCGTCGGAGACGACGATCAAGGCGCGAGAAAGGAAAGGGAACACGGCAGATATGGAGGCGCATTGAGGGGCATGATGATAGCTCGGGGATCACGCAGCACGGATTGCGCGGGTGTAGTATTACTCGTGCGATGTTCCCCGCCTTCCTGGCACGTGGGGGAGTCTTCTTCGGGACAGTTGGCTCTTGGGTCGGTGACGGTCGGCCCATGTTGGAGGAACGCAGTGATCCAGGCTCTTGCTTGGATGGGCAGTTGGGCCCTGAGCGGGCCATTGTGTCTATTGATTTATCGGTTCTTCCTATTATTATCCATAGCCACCTGGGACAGGGAGTTATAGCGGCTGATTCTGACACCGAGGATCGTAGCTTGGTGGTGTGGGAGGAGGCCGATCACGGTTTGTTATCCGTCTGGGGTTATGATTCAGCTCCGGGTGATGACATGGTTTCCCTGCCCGAGGGTAGACCGTCCACCTCTATCTCCGAGGGCCGTAAAGAAGACTGGCAAATGGTTCCGTATAAGAAGGCGGCTGGTAGGCGGAGGAAGTCGATGGCTCCTCAGTCGGATCGACTTCTTCGATCACATGCTTCCCGAGTTAGGCGGGACCCCAAGAGGGTCCATGGTTAAATTCCTTATCTGGAATGTTCGGGGGACGGCGAACAGAGCTACTTTATCCCGTCTCAGGTCCTTGTGTCGGACCAACTCTATTCAGGTTCTTGCCATTATTGAGCCCAAGGTGATATCCTCTAAGCTTCTGTCTTATCAATTGAGGTTGGGTTTTGATGGTAGCTTTTGCAATAATAAGGGGAATATTTGGATTTTCTGTAAGTCGGGTCTTGGGATCAATTGTATTGACTCCTGTTATCAGGCTATCACGGTGCAGCTCTCTTTGAGTTGTTTTTCGCTTCCGGTGCGGTTGTCGATAGTCCATGGTGCAGGGACACGGCAGGGGAGGAGGACTATGTGGAGGCATCTTCTGGACGTCCAAGCTAGGGACATTGCCATGCCCTGGGCGGTGGGTGGGGACTTCAATATCATTGTATCTCCGGACGAGAAATTTGGAGGCCGATCTCCTGACACGAGGGCCATTGCGGACTTTCTAGACTTCCAGTTGGCTGCCGAATTATCTGATGTTGGCTTCAGAGGTAGCATTTATACTTGGGTGAACGGGCAGACGGGGCTTGATCGACAGGGTTCCCGTCTTGTTAGGCTTCTCGTGACGGGTAGCTGGATGGATGGTGTCCAGGTTTCTTGCGAGCATCTTAATCGGACAGAATCTGATCATTCTCCTCTTCTGATATCATGCCAGCCAGCTTCTCCCCCCCTGCGCAGAGGCTTCCGGTTTCTTGACTTCTGGACTTCACATCCGGATTTTCTTTCGATTGTGGCTCGGGCGTGGACTTCATGTTGGCATTATGATGCGCTTGAGCGGTTGGGTATGCGTTTGAGGACGACGGGGCATGTTCTGGCTGGATGGAGCAGAGCTACTTTCGGGGACGTTTTTCAGGAGGTCCGTCGGGCCGAGGACGCTGCCTTGGAGGCGGAGCAGGATTATGAGCTTCATCCTTCGGAGAGGGGAAGGGCTTCCTGGATGGAGGCCGTTGCCAGATTGAAGCAAAAGGTCCAGGTTGAGGAGTCCTTCTGGAAACAAAAAGCCAAATTGAGATGGGATCTGGAAGGAGATAAGAATACTCGATTTTTCCATGAGTGCACCAGGAGCAGACAAAGAAAGGCGAGTATTCAGAAAATTATTCGAGCTGATGGATCAGAAACTGGGTCTACTACGGAGGTTGCGACGGAGGCGTCTTTATTCTTCTCGAAGCTGTTTAGAGCTGAGCCTATTTCTGATGAGGACGCCTTCCTTGATGTCATCCCTAGCATTATTTCTATGGAGGATAACTATGATCTTGTTCGTTGCCCTGATAGAGAGGAGCTGTTGGAGACTGTTCGGGGGATGGACCCGGCTAGTGGCGCAGGACCGGATGGTTTTTCTGGGAGATTCTTTTCAGTTTGTTGGGACATTATTGCTGCTGACGTGGAGGAAGCCGTTGGTTCATTTTTCTTGGGTGCACGCCTTCCGGTTTCCGTGTCGGATACCTTCTTATTTCTTGTCCCCAAAGTCGAGCACCCGAGGAACCTCTCTGATTTTTGCCCTATCAGTCTTTGCAATTTCTGTAATAAAATTATTTCCAAGATTATTGCTTGCAGGTTAAGGAAGCACCTTCCCAAAATTATTTCTCCGGAGCAAAGTGCTTTTGTTCAGGGGAGAGAGATTGTGGACAACATCATTATTGCTCAGGATATGGTGGCTTCGATGAAGGAACCCAACCATGGAGGAAATATTGCTATTAAGCTGGACATGCAGAAGGCCTATGACAGAGTCAACTGGCATTTTCTCCTGAGGGTTCTTCGGAGATTTGGTTTTAATGAGGTCTTCTGTGATCTTATTTATCGTCTCCTGGCGGACACCCGGTATGCGGTCCTACTCAATGGCGCTCCTACAAATTTTTTCTCGGCGTCTAGAGGGATCCGGCAGGGGGATCCTCTTTCCCCGGCTCTATTCATTATTGCTGCTGAGGTACTCTCTCGGAACCTCAAGCTTCTTCAGGAATCCAATAGGAGATCTTCTTTTCACACTCCAATTGGGGGACCGCGTATCTCGCATTTGGCTTATGCGAATGATGTTCTCATTTTCACTTCGGAGGATATTACTGGATTACGCGCTCTCCAGCATGTATTGCAAAGGTATGAGGCTGTTTCTGGACAGAAGATCAATTATTCTAAATCTGTTTTTTATACTGCGATTCCATTGGATGTGGATCGGGCTCGGACTATTTCTACTCTCTTCGGATTTAGTACCGATACCTTGCCATTTTTTTATTTGGGGTGCCCGCTATCTTGCGGGAGAAGGAATGCGGGGATGTTTAGCTATTTGCTGGATAAAATCCGTACGAAGCTGATGGGTTGGCAGAACAAGATTCTTTCTCCTGGGGTAAGTTGGTGCTTATTAAGAATGTTCTTTCATCTATCCCTATGTACACATTGGCTGCGTGTTGTCCTCCCCGGGCCGTTCTCAGGACAATTGAGAGGATGTTTGCGGCTTTCTTCTGGGGTAGCAAGGATGGGGTGGCTAAGAGGAGTTGGCTGGCATGGGGGTTCGTTACTCGGACTAAGTCCGAAGGAGGCCTCGAAATCAAGTGCCTGAATGATATTATTGATGCCTTTTCTATGAAGCTGTGGTGGAAGTTGAGGCATGGGAAGGGTCTTTGGGTGGAGCTTCTTAAATCAAAATATTTTCGTAAGCGTCATCCTTGTGATGCGTTTATGACTTCCAAGTGCTCCTATATTTGGCGACGGATTTTGCGGGAGAGGAAATTGGCTGAACCATTTATCTCGTTTAGACTTGGGCGTGGTGAGGGTTCAGCGAGGTGTGAGGATTGGATTCCGGGGGGTCCGCAGTTGGATACGGTTGTTAGTCCTCAGGCTGAAGGAGTGACTCCTGGGACCAGGCGCGGAACGGGGAGACGGACTCAGGGGCGGAGTCGAACACAGAAGAGGGAGTCTGCTGAGTCGACGGTCTCACAGCGCTTGGGCACTGGGGAGCTTCGGAGATCGGCTAGATTGGCTGGGAGACGGGTGGTTCTTCCCCAACGTACGGTGATTGTTCGGGTTCTTTCGGATAGGGGAAAAAAGATCAGAGATTCGAGGGCGAGGAATTCTGACAATGGTGGTCCGGCTATTCGATCTTTTTGGACAGACACTGGATGGGATCTGTCTCTGTTTTTGGACCAGTTTGGAGTAGAGGCAGTAGGGCGGCTCAGAGAGGCGAATCTGGCATGTAGTTCGGCTCCTGATTCTCTGGTTTGGGGTGAAAGGAAAGGTTTGTTTACGTTGGCTGCGACTTGGAGATGTTGTCGGACTTCTCACCCTACATCATCACTCTTTTCTAATATTTGGGGGAAATGTATTCCGGTGAAGTGGAGCATTCTGATGTGGCGGGTTTGTTACAACCGGCTTCCTACTGATGACATTCTTCAGAAGATTGGCTTTCATCTAGCTTCCAGATGTCATTGCTGCCTGGATGGGCATGGGGAGAACCTTCAGCATATATTTTTCTACGGGAATCTTGCTACGTCGGTTTGGTCTACTTTTCGGAGTTTTTTCAAGGCACGGATGCATAGTGACTTTTCGTCTTTCTTCAAAGGTAGTGGCGGGGTCCGGGTAGTCATCATCGGAGATCATTGGCGGGCGCGATCATCTGGGTGCTTTGGAAGAATAGGAATAAGCATCGGTATGAAGGACGTGGTGCTGGTCACGACTTCTTGGTTCGGGAGGTGAAGCGACAGTTTCGAAAGTCGCTTTCGGGCTGTCGTCATCTTCCGGCTATCCCTCATTGGGCTTTAGAGTAGTGCTTTTAGTCATTTTCTTTCTTTGTACTTGTTATCATGAGGTCGGATGTACTCATTACCCTCTTTTTCAATAAAGGTAACGGTTTTAATATATATATATATATATATATATATATATATATATATATATATATATATATATATATATGCAACATATGTATAATGAATGCATGAATGAATAAGTGTAGGTATGTCATGATATATGCAATGTAGGCAATGTATGTTATGAGTAGAATGAATGAATATATGCAAGAACGATGTGATGTAATGCAATGTATAATACAAGATGATGAAAACAATGAATATGCATCCATGTATATATATGTAAATGTATACAAGTAAGTGCCTATGCATCTTTCTATGAATGTATGTAGATATGCATGTATATACCTTAGCCTATGTGCATATATATAGTTTATGCATATATATATGAATGAAGGCATGAATATGTGTAATCTAAATGTGTATATGCCTTAGCCCTCACTATGTATCTATGTACACATGTATGAATGTATGTATATATATATTTGGTATATGCAATGTGTGTTGCTAGTGACTTTGTGTTTGTGCTTGGATGCTTGTCTAGGCTTGGTTAGGCTTAGTGAGACTTGTTTGACTAGGATTGACCTAGTTGACTAGAGTGTTGACCATGGTTGACCAAAGTTTGACTTTGACCTAGTTTGACCTAGAAATCATGTAGTTTGTATTGTAGCTTTTATTTTCCTTGTATTGAACATTTCATAACCCATATTGCTCTATTTAGGACATTGTGACTCCGTTGCAGACATCTGATATCACACTACTCTTTTTTGAGTGTCAGGCGAGTACATTCTCTGATAGTTCTCTCATTTACTTGTCAATTACTGTACTTCAATTCTAGTTAGTTCAATGTGATTCACTGTTACAACACATATGGATATTTCTGGATTCATGTATGCGACACACATACCTTACTAGTCTGGCCTCTATTACTGGAATTATTCTGGAATCATTGCTGGTATCATCATATTTTGGCTGGACTCATCTTGATTCTCGTATCGAATTCTGGATTCACTTGTATTACGGGGCGAGGAAATATTGAGTAAGACATGTAGACATAACCTAATTCAGGAATCTACCAACTGGAATCTACTGGAAGCATAGCCATCCCACACCCGGCCAGGTGTGTGATGTTTCTGATACCTACAGCCGTTTACATGTCGATCCCGGTATTTTAAAATACACTGTTAGAATATAGCTTGTCTCACTTGGATTCTTGATCACTGACTAGAAGCGTCTTATACTGGATTCATCTTGTATTAGATTCATCTCGTACTGGATTTATATTTGATTTTACACTTGTCTTACATTTACTGTCTGGACTTATATTATGTTATCCTAGTTCAGCTAGATCTTTTTACAGTCTTTCTTGCCATGTTTCTTCTCCTGTTTATTACCTTACTTTCCTTGTACCTTAACTGTCTATATACCATCACTGAATATAAACTGCCATGTTCATCAATAAAACTGTCTGTAACTGCTTTATAGTTCTCTGTCATTTACTTGGGTTTTCTAGATTAGTTGTGCTCGTTCCTGTCCTGACTGGACCTGTTGAAAACATTACAGATGTATACCCTGAGGACCCTTGCCCTACATGCTGTGGACGTGGTGAAGGAGTAGCTACCTTTGGTCCCAACACTCAGCAGTGATCGGGATATAGTTTTTAGACTTGCATTAGCTTTTCTTATAGAAGTTGTTTTGTATTGATTTGAGACTTGAGTTGTATTTGAGATTGTTGAGATCTTGTTATTATTTTAGTAGTTGAGTTTGTTGTTGTTATTTATATTCTTAGTTATCTCTTTTATGTTATCTTATTGTGTTTGGACTGTGATTGACTTACATCATATCTTATACTTGTCCTCCGTTTGGAGTTGAGATCATGACGAGTACATTATATACTGCATGAGTTGATGGTTAGTTAGAGACTTAGAATAACGTTCTACCGTCGATTCTGCGGCGTAGGCTGGGAGCTGTTACGTACTCGTACCCTCACAGTGGGGGCGGGTCGTGACACATTTTTAGTGGTGGCCCATGCAGGCCGATAGTCGCATTAGTGCGATATCGTGGTAGTACGACGACTTAGTTGTACTGCTGCGAGCCTGCGGTATGATTGAGAGATAGGCTTTAATGGAGAGTGTAATGCATGTTGTTCGTATTACGTATCTTAGTATACGTGTACGTATTCTTGACTCGTATTGCGTATTTTTTTGCATGGTTATCTTGGCAATTCTTTCTTAGTTCGGGTCAAACTTGTTGCTGGTTCGGCTTGGCTTGGTTTTAGGTGGACCGAACCCCCACCTACCACCACCACCCTCATTTATATTTCTACCTAACTCTCTCTCTCCTCATTAATTCTTCTCCTTCACTTCTTCTTCTCCACCATTACTCTTCCACCTACCAAGCCTAGGCAAGTACAACTTCCTTCATGATGGATCTCAAGTTTTATTGTTCTATTCTCTTCCTTACTTGATTCTAAGCCTCTTTAGAACTTAGCATTTTTGGATTTGATGGATGGATTCTTGTAGATCTAAGTTTGTAACTTTTTGGTTTTCTTGGTTTTGATCTCTAAAACTTAGTTATTTTCGAAAACTAATGGTTCTATGTTGTAGAGAATTCAATTTCATGCAGTTTTGGCTTTTGTTTTGCTTGATTTCGACTTCGGATGAGGAAGTTATGGCCATGACAAGTTTTCGAAACTTTTATGGCTGAACTTGCTGATTGGGGACGATTACCCCCACGAGCCCGGAAGGCCATGCGCTGTGAAGTCCCGGCAACGCATCCCTTAACTCCGAGCGTGTCATGTGCGTAGGTTCCTTACGCGCATGTACTGAAGACGCAACGTGAGTTTCCCATGCGCGGATGTGCAGGAATTCTCACGCACGGATGTGCAAGAATTCCCATGCGCGGATGTGCAGGAATTCCCATAAGCGGATGTGCAAGAATTCCCACACACGGATGTGTAGGAATTCCCATGCGCAGATATGCAGAAATTCCCACGCGCGGATGTGCAGGAATTCCCACGCGCGGATGTGCAGGAATTCCCATGCGCAGATGTGCAGGAATTCCCATGCACGGATGTGCAGGAATTCTCACGCGCGGATGTGCAGGAATCTCATGCGCCGGAATTGCTCTATTTTATTGTTTTTGTCTGTTTAAGTTGTTTTGTAGCTAGAATCTTGAAAAACTCAAAACATGAAAGTCGTAGATCTTTTTCTTGGCTTCAAGAATATGTTACTAGTTATTTTATGCAAGTTTCTCTCGTTCATGATAATATAAGAATAGAACACGATAGTGGCCCGCTGTGGCGCACTCTTGACAAGTAAACTGACATGATATATCTCGACATGCTGTTATGACAGCTAGCCTGACATGACAAGTATGAAAGACCTAGACACCGTGGGCGATTGTGTTTGTACAAATAAATTGGTACTGTCTTGCATCATGTATAGGATGGGGAGCCCTGAGTACCACGGTCAGGGATACCTACTGCAATTGACTAAGGCTAATAAACTAGAATAATTCAGTAGTCATGAAGAGATTTCCCAGCTACAAGCAATCCCGTTATCTGGGCACACCAAGTGGACTTGTAGCCTACCGATAAGTAGGACACATTTCCAGCACACAGTCACATATTGCATCCTTCATAAACGGACATTCGACCTGGATAACCTGGATGGTCTGCAGGGCTTGTGGCTGTTGGGATAATCTCATTGCATCTTACTAGTAACTAGGCCTGTGATAACCCTAGTTAGTTAAAGTATCAAGCCGTACTCTTTGCTTGGCCATGATTGATTGGACGGAGTCTAACCCAGCTTAGTCTTGTCCTGATCCTGTACAAGATTGTGACATAACACGATTACTTATGCTTGCCTCAACAATAACGATCAGGGGTCCAGTTCTGTTCAGGCGAAAGGTTATAACCCCGGTCTTTGTTTGGTTTAAGGGTTGTAACCTGGCTTCCGGAGCAGTTCTGTGTCCTCTCTTCGTTTATTGTCTTATTGCTCCCCATGCCATGCTTGTCATGTTTTACCTTTCTTCAATAACATGATTATTTATACTGGCCTTAACAATAAAGATCAGGGGTCCAGTTCTGTTCAGGCGAAGGGTTACAACCCCGGTCTTTGTTTGGTTTAAGGGTTGTAACCTGGCTCCCGGAGCAGTTCTGTGTCCTCTCTTTATTATTGTCTTATTTTACCCTATGGCAAGCTCATCATGTACGTTTTACTTTACCAACAAGTAGTTAAGACGGGTTTCTATTCAGGTGAAGGGTTCCAACCCCGGTCCTTGTTTGGTTTAAGGGTTGTGACCTGGCTACTTGAATAATTTTCTTGTACTCAATTTACTGTTGATATCTTTATTATTATCAGCTTCGTTTATAATTATCTTTAATATTCTATTGTGATATGATGGTTTTAGTTCCTAAATGAAGCCTCCTTTGTGGCACTTGCTCTTTCTGGGGTCTGACCCAGCTGGTTTTGTATGGCCAGATATCAGAACAGCTCCAGAGGATCTACCTACCTTCCAGCCAGATGGTGACCACCAGACGTAACCCTGGCAACGAGTGGGTTTCTTTTTGCCCTTCTACTTTATTGTAAAATTATTCTTTGAGACGTTTAGCCGACGAACACGTGTTAGCTCGATTGCACCTTTACTTACTGTCTGCCTAAGGGCTGTAACAAGATTGGCAAATCCTAGGGTTGATCATGTATTGACTAAAACTCTTGCTAGTCCTGACATTTTGTACGACTAGCTTCATGATCATCTAATATGTAATGTATGGGACGCCTTACTATTGTATATTTGATGTTCTAATATCTTGTGACTGTTACTACTTGCTTGTGATTGAGACAATAGGCTTGTTCATGACCATAGGAGACTGATGAATTGTAGTTAAACTCTCATATATCTAGACAGCTGTGACCATATAGCGAGGTGGGTTGCACTTCAATATACGTAGCTGGTTATGTACGCCCCCGCTCTCCAGTATTCTGGTTCTGGGGCGTGACAGAGAGGTACTCAATCACAGTTAGGATAAATTCTGCTTCAATTCATGCCATCCACACATCTTATTGATTTGTCTTCGTTGAAATGAACTGTCATCCTTTGATTATATCGATTCTTGCTCAGTAATGACTTTCTTGTTTGATCTGTCTTCAGGATGGTCATGGAGACACGATCTCATCATCCCGGTTAGGAGGATACCACTGAGAGGTCTGCCACCTCTCGTCTCCATCAGCAGGATCCCGAGACTGCAGTTTCTGTGGTGCCAGTACAGGCTGGAGTATCTGCAGTTCTTGGGGGTACACCTCACCCTATTCCGAGACCTTCCTCGGTCATCCCAGATATTCTATAGCAGATGCCGTCAGGGCCTATAGACGCAGCACATCTCCTTGCTTTCTTCCAGTAGATCATGGAGCAGCAGCAGCGTCAGTCAGCAGACTTTCGCCAAGGCATTGATAATGCCCACCAGTTGGCGATTACGACGGTGGAGAGGGTGACAGCAGCCCAGCAGCCACATGACAGACAGATTCAGCCCTACCGACAGAAGGTACCTGGGATCTAGGAGTTCCAAAAGATGAACCCGAGGGACTTCAAGGGCACGAAGGATATTCTGTACGCGGGCGAGTGGATTGAGCATATAGAGGAGGCCTTCCGACTAGCAGAGATTCCGATGAGACTGCAGATCGAGACGGCCGCTAGTGTAATGCGAGACTTGGCTCGCACATGGTATCAGACAGACCTGAGGGTCGGTGTAGCAGGGCAGACATGGGCAGCCTTCAAGAAGCTGTTCAAGGAGAAGTTCTTTCCCGACGTAGCTCTTAGCGTACTGGAGACGCATTTCGAGAGTTTGGTACAGGATAACCAGTTAGTTGAGGAGTACGTCGAAGAGTTCTATCGTCTGAGAAGATTCGTCGAGGGACTTAACGTGACGGCGAAGGTCCGAAGGTTCAGGAAGGGGCTAGTCAAGGAAGTAAAATCCTTGACCAAGAGTGACCGTAGTGCCACTTTTGAGGAGATCATGGTGGGTGCCCTTGCAGCGGAGGATGACCTTGAGCTGAGGCTCAAGAGGGGACGAGATGCTCACGGTGCCAGCAGCGGCGGAGGCCAGGCCAAGAGGCCTCACTTTCAGCAACAGCATTAGCAGAAGCAGTTCCAGCCATAGCAGTTTCAGCAGCAGGGCCGTGCACATTTCCAGCAGGTGCATCATCAGTATCGGGATCAGAACCCGAAGATGATCAGTTGTGCCTACTGCAGGAAGTCGGGACATACCCGGGAGCAGTGTAGGAAGAGGCTGAAGGTTTGCTATTTCTGTGGGTCTGATGCCCACCAGAAGATAGATTGTCCCGCTGCACCTCCTTTTGAGGGAGCTAGGCCACCTGTAGCACAGCACCAGAGGGGTGGAGCTTTTGTGATGCAAGTCGAGGAGACTGACGTTGCAGGTAGGGGGTTAGCATGTTTGTAATTCTTGTTCTTCCTCCCCACTTTCATGTATGATTTCCATTAGTACCTGCCAGGATATGCTTGTGATATGCTAGATAGTGTAGCTATCCTGTTCGAGACTGTAGAATCATGACCAGTAGGACTGTCTTGCATGATTATCTCTTGACCTTGATTGTTGGGGGTTTGACCTAGAAGGGGTGCGATCATCTTAATTTCGAGGACGAAATTCTTCTAAGGAGGGTAGACTTGTAACACCCAGTTTCTGAAATGAGAGTAATTTTGAACTTTTTGAGTTTTAATCATTTATTAATTTTATTTAAATCATGATATAATTTTTGGTAATTTTTAATCATTTTAAAACTGTTTTTAATCATGACTTGTGACCTTGGTGTTTTGCTAGTGTAACCTGAGAGACTGCTTGACCTATAGCCTAACCATGTGATTAGGATATTTTATTTATCATTTTTGGCCTAGGAGTATTTGTTCATTTTGACTTCTTTGAATTATTTTGTTATTTAATGGATTGGTGATTGTTATTTTTGACTTTTGCTAAGTGTGACTTAAGAGACTATCCTAGACTTTGACCTTGACTTTGGTGACTTAGTTAGCATGGTGTGGGACCCTAATCTAACTTAAGTTGGTCTTGATTGACTTAAGTTGGCTTGGTTTCATGAGAGGAGTAGGAGGATTTTTCATTCGGACTAAAGGCTAAGTAGTTGAGCTAGTTTGCTAGCTAACTTGGCCCAAGGCCCAACATGGAGAAACCCTAACCCTAGCTCTTCATTTGGACAGCCACATTGAGCCAAGAGTGACCTAATTTCAGCCTATAAAGTATCTCTACAAGACCCCTTGCCTCTTTTAAAACACCCCCTTGTAGGAAACCCTAATTTCCTCCCCAAATTGTCAAACTTCACCATTCCTCCACCAAATTGATCCCAATCTCTTGCATTTGGATCTAAATCTGGAGTAGAGGTTCAATGAGGCTTTCTTGCAAGGAGTAGAGCTCATTTGGGCATTTTAAGAGGAAGGGGATCTCTCAAATTTGGGGCTTTTTATTGAGACTTGCTCTCAATAGGTAAAACCCATCAAAACCCTTTCAATTCCCAATTTCTTTCCATGGTTGCATTAATTTAGGTCTACCCTAGCTGTCCCTCAAGTTTGGTAGGATTTAGACTTGGTTTCGTGTCCGTATCGGACACGTATCAGTGCTATACTTGATGTGTTTGATGAAATGCTTGAATGGATTGAATCTTGTTTATTTTCAAAACTAATTGAACAAATTTCTAGCTCTTTATGTGTAGATTACAATTGTGCTTGACTGAGTTGTTTTCTGTGCACCTTTGTATCCAAATTTGGACACACACGCACGCACGAGACACAGCACTACGCCCGTGCAGTCCCCTGCTGTTCGAACACCACAGCGGACACGACACGATATGGTTTGACCCAAGATTTTAGGAGAAGCTAGGGGCATTGTCTGACACTGCACTGACCAAGTTTGGTCGGGTTTCATCAAGTGGTTAGCGAGAAATCTCACTCGTACTGGATTTTGCCCAGACTGCACGAATGCAAGAATTGCGTCTGAAACGCATCTCGTACATGCGACACGATTTACATAGACACGGGGCAGATACCTAGACACATTCTTCTAGTCCTGGCGAACCTAGGGACACATGCATGTGGCTTGTCGTGTCATATGTCGCGTGCACGAGGCTGTGTCCTCGCTGCACGAGGCTGTCTGTGTATCATTCCTTCTGTGTGTGTGTGTTTTTGTGATTGGACATCGTGTCCACTTTTGTGGACACGAGACAACCTGGGTGACACCTACAATTGTGCACGAACCCTTACCCAACATTATTTTGATGTGTTATGTGATTTTTTGAATGCCAATTTGGTTTCTTTCCTATTTTCTGATACGGTGCAGTAAATAATATTCAGTGTATATTTTCATGTTTTAAATCCAATTAAATGTTGTATTTGCTATGTTATATATGTGGTATTTACTGGGGATTACATGGTTGCATGCTAGGTTTTCTATGTGGGTGTTGGCTGGGGTTGAGATGCTATGTATGTTGAATGCAAATGATGGGTAAACATGAATCAATGTATAAACTACAATGTTCATATGTATGCATGTTATATATCCTAAACTGAATATTATTCCTGAGCTTTAGGGATTATCCAACATTGCTATCACCTGTAATCTGAGCTTGGTGCACAGGTAATCTGAACATTTGTTAACTGAGTACCTTATTGACTGAATACTAGGATGAATGATCACACGACACTCACATAAACCTATCCTCTTTGCACACACCTGTTAAACCCCTTGCATGAACCCCCTTTACACTATTGTATATATATACCACTAGCTATTGTGATTTTTGAACCTTTGTTGTACTATAATTGCTATCACTACACCCCCCCCCCCATCTGAACATAGCCACATGAAACCCCTTACATTGCACACACAACACACCCCTCTTCATGCCCCCTTCCTTGCCCTCTCTCTCTCTCTATATATATATAGTGTATATATGCAATATATGATATGAGTGTATCCTATATATGTATGTTATGTAATACTTAATGAATATGCAATATATATGAATGAATGTAGGAGAGCATGCATGTATGCAAGTATCCATGTAGTAGGTAACATATATGCATGAGTGTTATATATAGGTAATGTAATGCAATATGAAGGCAAAGTATCTATCTATGTGTGTGTATATGAATGAATATACATGAAAACAATGTATGTAATCAAATGCAAGGAATAAATGAATGAATGCAATGTGTAAGTATATATGCAAGTTATGTGCCATGTATGTAGCCATGTGTATACTTAAACCAAATATATATGTATATATATATATATATATATATGTATATATATATATATATATATATATATATATATATATATATATATATATGCAACATATGTATAATGAATGCATGAATGAAAAAAAAAAATATATATATATATATATATATATATATATATATATATATATGTATGCAACATATGTATAATGAATGCATGAATGAATAAGTGTAGGTATGCCATGATATATGCAATGTAGGCAATGTATGTTATGAGTAGAATAAATGAATATATGCAAGAATGATGTGATTTAATGCAATGTATAATGCAAGATGATGAAAACAATGAATATGCATCCATGTATATATATGTAAATGTATACAAGTAAGTGCCTATGCATCTTTGTATGAATGTATGTAGATATGCATGTATATACATTAGCCTATGTACATATACATGCTTTATATATATATGAATGAAGGCATGAATATGTGTAATCTAAATGTGGATATGCCTTAGCCATCACTATGTATCTATGTACACATGTATAAATGTATGTATATATATATATATATATATATTTGGTATATACAATGTGTGTTGCTAGTGACTTTGTGTTTGTGCTTGGATGCTTGTCTAGGCTTGGTTAGGCTTAGTGAGACTTGTTTGGACTAGGATTGACCTAGTTGACTAGAGTGTTGACCATGGTTGACCAAAGTTTGACCTAGAAATCATGTAGTTTGCATTGTAGCTTTCATTTTCCTTGTATTGAACATGTCATAACCCATATTGCTCTATTTAGGACATTGTGACTCCGTTGCAGACATCTGATATCACACTACTCTTTTCAGAGTGTCAGGCGAGTACATTCTCTGATAGTTCTCTCATTTACTTGTTAATTACTATACTTCAGTTCTAGTTAGTTCTATGTGATTCTCTGTTACAACAGGTGTGGATATTTCTGGATTCATGTATGCGACACACATACCTTACTTGTCTGGCCTCTATTATTGGAATTATTCTGGAATCATTACTGGTATCATCATGTTTGGCTGGACTCATCTCGATTCTCGTGTTGAATTCCGGATTCACTTGTATTACGGGGCAGGAAAATATTGAGTAAGACATGTAGACATACCCCAATTTTGGAATCTACCAACTGAAATCTACTGGAAGCATAGCCATCCCACACCCGACCAGGTGTGTGATGTGCCTGATATCTACAGCCGTTTACATGTCAATCTCGGTATTTTAAAACACACTGTTAGAATATAGCTGGTCTCACCTGGATTCTTGATCACTGGCTAGAAGCGCCTTGTACTGGATTTATCTTGTATTAGATTCATCTCGTACTGGATTTATATTTGATTTTACACTTGTCTTACATTTACCGTCTGGACTTATATCATGTTACCCTAGTTCAGCTAGATCTTTTACAGTCTTTCTTGCCATGCTTCTCCTCTTGTTTTATTACCTTACTTTTCTTGTACCTTAACTGTTCTCTATACCATCACTGAATATAAACTGTCATGTTCATCAATAAAACTGTCTATAACTGCTTTATAGTTCTCTGTCATTTCCTTGGATTTTTTAGATGAGTTGTGCTCGTTCCTGTCCTGACTGGACCTGTTAAAAATATTACAGATGTATGCCCTGAGGACCCTTGCCCTACATGTTATGGACATGGTGAAGGAGTAGCTACCTTTGGTCCCGACACTCAGCAGTGATCGGGATATAGTTTTTAGACTTGCATTAGCTATTCTTATAGAACTTGTTTTGTATTGATTTGAGACTTTAGTTGTATTTGAGATTGTTGAGATCTTGTTATTATTTTAGTAGTTGAGTCTGTTGTTGTTATTTATATTCTTAGTTATCTCTTCTGTGTTATCTTATCGTGCTTAGACTATGATTGAGTTACATCATTATCTTATACTTGTGCTCCGTTTGGAGTTGAGATCATGACGAGTACATTATATACTGCATGAGTTGATGGTTAGTTAGAGACTTAGAACAGTGTTCTACTGCCGATTCTGCGGCGTAGGCTGGACGCTGTTACGTACTCGTACCCTCACAGTGGGTGCGGGTCGTGACAAAAACCATCATTCAACCAATACATATTATATAGAGAAACTATATGTATATTAGCAAGTGTGTGTGTGTGTGTGTATATATATATATATATATATATATATATATATATATATATATATATATATATATATATATATATATATATATATATGAGATCATAGCCTAGTGGTTAGGCTCATTGGCACCGGGGGGAGACGCAGGTTCGAACCCCCATGGGGGCGGCTTGGTGGTGCGCCCACGGCCCCCGGGCCAAACGCTGGCTGGGTGTCTTTGACACGGGCATTTGGTTTATATATATATATATATATATATATATATATATATATATATATATTAAAAAACCAAGTGCCCATGGACTAGCCCGTGGGCAATAGCCACCCAGCCAGCACTTAACATATATATTCTCAAGAAAGTATATAACAGCTATCAATATATCATAAACAGACAGAACCCTAAAACTGGGAACAACCCCAAAAACTAGAACAAGTATATATATATATATATATATATATATATATATATATATATATATATATATATATATATATATATATATATACACACATTACAATTATATAGAAACATATATATAGATACACATATAATTATACAAATATATAAATATATACAATTTTTTATATATAAATATATACATACATATATATATATATATATATATATATATATATATATATATATATATATATATATATATATATATATATATATATATATATATATATATATATATATATACATGTTTGCAGATGATCTCTAGCCTAGTGGGTAAGAGAGATGGATGCGGCCCGAGTGGTCAGGAGTCCGAATCCCAGTGGGAGCAATTCCAGAAACAATTTACCTGGTTTCAAAAAATATATATATATAGATACAGATATATAACATATCTAGACAGAGACACATACACAGACACATACTGACACATATATTAATACATACATACATACATACATACATAGATACATACATATATGGATACATGTAAGTATACATATAAATATACATGGAAAATTAGTAAAAAGAGTGTCCACACTCGTGCCAACTTGTGAGTGTCATGAACGTGTCCACAAGGTGTCAGATTCGTGTCCAAAATAGTGTGTCAGTAGTGTGTCAAAACCTGTGGGTGCAGTACGTGTGCACGCGTATCGAGCAACGTAGGACTCACTGTGTCCAACGAGAAATCTCGTGCTCGTGCCAAAGGGTAGGTAGGGTGTTAGGGTACGTGTCCCAAGGCCTGCATCGTGTCCACGAGTCGCCGTGTCCACGCACGAACTCCGTGTCAGGGGTGGCTGCACGCACGCGTGTGTACTGCCTCGTGCACGTGTGTCGACCCCAATAGGACACGACACACATGACCACAAGTCTTTTGGTCAAGGCTGTGGGTAGCCTAGGTGTAGGGCTAGCTGTAGGACACCCTGTTTTGAGTCCTTGTGTCCCCGTGTTCGCGCTACAAACTCATGTCAGGATGGATTTTTCGCGCATGCACAGTAGCCCTAAATCCATGCGTGTGCGATAACTTCGTGCTCATTCAACGAAACCTCGTAAAATTTTACGAGCACATGGGCAGAGGTTTACCCTAAACCGTATCGTGTCCATCGAATTATGACACTCAGACAGCAGGAAAGTGCACGGGACAGTGCACGGGGCCTCGTGCTACGTTTCCGTGTCCGATTTGGATACAAAAATCATGTCAAAATAAACTCAGAAATAGGGTTTTAGAATCCCCTCATATAGAGCTACAATAACATGAAATTAGTTTTGAAAAACAACAACTTTTAACTCTTTGAGATATTTCATCAAACACATGTTACAATACACCGATACGCATCCGATACACATATCAAATGGACACGAAAACCTACCAAACTCGGTCTACAGGTTTATGGTACCTATATGCATGCTTCTATGAAAAAAATTAGAATTTAAATGAGTTTAGAAGCATTTACCTATTGAGAGTTGGAATCTCAATACAAGTCTCCAAAATGCCTCGACACCCAAAATTCTACAGCCAAACGCCTCCAATTCTTTGCTAGCAAGCCTCCAGCAACTTTCTCTCCTCCCAAGGATCACAATGCAATTTGTTTGGTCCAAATCGGATGAGATATGAGAGAGATAGGCTATTTTGAGGAAGGTAAAAAAATTAGGGTTTGTAAAGGCTTGGTGTGGCTGCAAAATATGAACATATAGAGGGGGCTGTTTGGCCGACCATGGGCTGCTTCTAGGGTTAGGTTAGGGTTTAAGTATGGGCCAACACTCTACTTAAGTTTAATAGGAAGTCCTTTTAGCAAAAAGCCCAAAGGCAATATATTAAAGGGCCTAAAATGAACTCAAAAGTTTCCTAATTAGGACTAAAAGTAAAAAAAATTCAAATCTACTTGATAATTAAGTTTCTGAAGTCATGGTTAGTCTTTAATCATGGTTAGCTAAGGTTAGACGAACTACTGACACAAAATCACCAATAAAATATTATCAAAATTCAAAATCACACAATTATCAAAATACTCTTATCCTAGAAAAGTGGTAGTGACAGAGAATGATCATTCTCCGTGTTAAAATTACGGAGAATTGCCATTCTCCGTGTTAAAATGACAGAGAATAGCCACTTTCCGTGTTAAAATACAGGAGAATGGTCATTCTCCGTGTTAAAATCGCGGAGAATGACCATTTTTGTTGTTGAAATTACAAAGAATGACCATTCCTCGTGTTAAAATGCAGGAGAACGGTCATTCTACATGTTAAAATCATGGAAAATGGTCATTCTTCGTGTTAAAATGACGGAAAACAGTTGATAGAAAACTTTTTTTTTGTAGAAAAAAAATTGTCAGCAATAAAGATTCAAGAGTTTCTGTTCTTCTTTCAAAACGATGCTAACTCTTATGGAGAAGAAGATCTTCTCTCCACAATTGACCTAATCGCCGAAAAAACTTCAAATCTCTCCACGAAGATGATGATGATGAGTGTTAATCGGAGTTCGATTGAAGAAAAGCACAGTGAACTACGAACGATTTTTGCGATCTCTGATGAAGATGAGAGCAATGGAATTCAGATCTCTCGTGAAGAAGAAGAAGAAAACGAAAATCGCAATCTAAATCCGAGTTTGTGACTTCATATATATATATATATATGACCAAAATATATATATATATATATATATATATATATATATATATATATATATATATATAGATATATATATATATATATATATATATATATATATGACCAAATTTGTGCGAAGGAAAAGTTATGGTATTATCAAAATGACAATTTTGTAAATATAGAGCATCTAAAGGAAATGTTGGAATATTTAACGTGAAAATATATAATTATGGACATTTCATAAAACTCATCCTACGGGTGAATTTTTCATAAAACCAACCCGAAATTGTGTAACTCAGCAATTTCCAGAATATATATATATATAATATATATATATATATATATATATATATATATATATATATATATATATATATATATATATAGCCTAGTGGTTAAGAGGGATGCATGCGGCCCAATTGGTCAGAAGTTTGAGCCCCAGTGATGACGAGTTCGCTACAATTTTTCATTGCTTTATTTATATATATATATGATATTCTTTCAAAATTTTGATCTTTTGCATGCAATTGATTTTTTTTTTTGGGTTATTTATTTTGACATGGTGGTGAGAAATGTATGCGTTGCATAAGCAACGATTGTGCCTGGACACTAATTTATTGAATGATTATTACTTTTTACTTGCAATGACCGAAGTGGCGGAGGGGAAAAAATTGAAGAGACAAATGAAAGAAAAAAGGATGCCCCATGAGGTCGAAGTTCAGAGTTGCTGTGTTCTGAAATCCTTGTAGGACCATACTTTCCATCAAATATAATCCCCTAAAACTATACTACTATTGATTGTTTCTTAAAAACTTAGTTTATTTCTTCAAACCTACAAATTATTAGATTTTGACTATTTCGGTATACGGAGCGGCTCTAATTTCTCTCTTTCTCTACCGAACTCGAGTGACTCATTATGGTTACCGGAGAGAAGTATAAGATCATGATTGGGTGATAGAAAATCAGTAAATAAAGCCACGTGGACGTATTATGGTGGAAGTTTGAAATAGTGGTCCCAAAAGATATGCAATATGGCGAGTATGGAAAGAGTGATCAAAAGACTAACCAATTACTGAAATAATGATACCTTCGGATTAAGTGTGCTCTCTAACCTCACCGAAAGCCGAAACAAGATGGGGACCTATTAGAAATTTCAAATTTCTCCACACATATTCTGGCGTGTCCGTGTCGTCTCTATCATGTGTCTGACACGGTGTAACATGGAGAGGTATTAATTCCTTGTTTGAAATGGTCAAATATTTTACAGGTAATCATAATAGAATATTAAGAGGGAGCCCGAACTAACGGCAACGTTGATACGTTCGAGTGGTTAAGGACGGGAAATGTTTGGTTTGCAACCAAACTTTTACAACCTTTTTACAACTTACACCCATTTGCTGACATGTGGGCCATGCCACCACCTGGCCCACATGTCAGAAAATTGGTAAGTGGTTGTAAGAATGTTGTAATATTTGGTTGTAACTGTAACATTGTTCTAAGGAGACAGACTTGAAATCTCTTGGGCTTCGCCCGTGCAGGTTCGAACCTGCTGTCGACGAATTTTTATAATATATATTTTTCTCTTCTTCTGATGAAAAATTAATATAAAAAAGTAAAAAAAAGTTCTAATAATACTTTTTTTGCGTCCCAATTTCCATTGTAAAAAAACCATCAGTCTTGTAAGTTGTAACCCGCTAGAGAGACCAAAATTTGATTACATTTTGGTGACCATATAATGTGGCTGGACATGTCAATTAGACTGGACCGACCCAATCTAGTAAATTGGTCTCAGTGTTGGCCCGATTAATTGTGGGTTCAGAATGGTCCGACCCAATATATCAAGATATTACATCTTACATCTCAGCATATAGAGAAGTCCATTCCGACCTGGGATACAATCCAGTCCAAAGTTGAAGATTCATTAATTAATTACCTAAATATATTTTTTTTTTATTACAATCCACATACAGCTACGCATTTTTACATTTGGGGGACTCGAACCATTTCGGTCTCGTCTCGTGTCCGTGCAGCTTTTCATATGAGCTACAAACGATGGACATTACCTAGATATACTAGAAAATAGATTTTCTTTTATATTGGAAATAAATAACATAGATATAGTGAAAATCTATTTTTAAAGGTAAAGTGTGATTTGTTTGTTAGAAATTAATTAATCAATTTCAAATATTGAAAAATAGTTTTCCCAAAGTTACAGTAGAAAATAATTTTTTTTACATATATATATATATATATATATATATATATATATATATATATATATATATATATATGATGATTTTATTTTTATTGGCATCTAATTTGGTTCAGGTCTTTTCCGACCCGAATCCCACCGTGTTGTGGAACACGTGTCGAACTGGTTGAGGTTTTCCACTCTTAGGTTTGGATCGCTATAGTACATAGTGTAACCCCCTGAATTTATTTTCTAAATTAAATTGGGGTTTTGCAGCTCAAATGACAATTTTAGCCTTAAAATACTTTACTAGAATTTCTATGATTTTTTTCTGAAGTTTTTATATAATTTATTAATGGGTTTTAAAACCAAAAATATGGATATGCAATTTTTAAAAGTCATTTTGTAATTAATAAATTAGTCTTGCAAATTTTTTGAATTGTTTTTAGAAGTAAAATATCAATCTGCAAGTTTTATTTTGTCTGTGCAAATTAAATTTTGCACTTTGTTGGGCAGGGTGTCAGTTTGCAAATACTGAAACTTTAGGGGCTTAAGTGCTAAACCGGCCTGCGAACAGTACTCGTCGGAGGTACTGTTCTTGTCGTCTTCCCCGACGATAAATCTGGTCCTCCACAGAAAACCCTAGCCTAAGCGTGATTAAAACCCTAATCTAACCCCCCAATTGACCATATATATACTTGCGACCTCAAAACCCTAACTCTCTCTCTCTCTCTCTCTCTCT
>JANAVB010033819.1:6379698-6449698 GCA_029216955.1 Iris pallida
AGCCCAAAGGCAATATATTAAAGGGCCTAAAATGAACTCAAAAGTTTCCTAATTAGGACTAAAAGTAAAAAAAATTCAAATCTAACTTGATAATTAAGTTTCTGAAGTCATGGTTAGTCTTTAATCATGGTTAGCTAAGGTTAGACGAACTACTGACACAAAATCACCAATTAAAATATTATCAAAAATTCAAAAATCACACAATTATCAAAATACTCTTATCCTAGAAAAGTGGTAGTGACAGAGAATGATCATTCTCCGTGTTAAAATTACGGAGAATTGCCATTCTCCGTGTTAAAATGACAGAGAATAGCCACTTTCCGTGTTAAAATACAGGAGAATGGTCATTCTCCGTGTTAAAATCGCGGAGAATGACCATTTTTTGTTGTTGAAATTACAAAGAATGACCATTCCTCGTGTTAAAATGCAGGAGAACGGTCATTCTACATGTTAAAATCATGGAAAATGGTCATTCTTCGTGTTAAAATGACGGAAAACAGTTGATAGAAAACTTTTTTTTGTAGAAAAAAATTGTCAGCAATAAAGATTCAAGAGTTTTCTGTTCTTCTTTCAAAACGATGCTAACTCTTATGGAGAAGAAGATCTTCTCTCCACAATTGACCTAATCGCCGAAAAACTTCAAATCTCTCCACGAAGATGATGATGATGAGTGTTAATCGGAGTTCGATTGAAGAAAAGCACAGTGAACTACGAACGATTTTTGCGATCTCTGATGAAGATGAGAGCAATGGAATTCAGATCTCTCGTGAAGAAGAAGAAGAAAACGAAAATCGCAATCTAAATCCGAGTTTGTGACTTCATATATATATATATATATATGACCAAAATATATATATATATATATAT
The DNA here is from genome assembly GCA_029216955.1 of Iris pallida. Lineage (NCBI taxonomy): Eukaryota > Viridiplantae > Streptophyta > Magnoliopsida > Asparagales > Iridaceae > Iris > Iris pallida. Next base: position 6,380,566 of record JANAVB010033819.1, read on the forward strand.
ATATATATATATATATATATATATATATATATATATATATATATATATATATATATATATATATATATGACCAAATTTGTGCGAAGGAAAAGTTATGGTATTATCAAAATGACAATTTTGTAAATATAGAGCATCTAAAGGAAATGTTGGAATATTTAACGTGAAAATATATAATTATGGACATTTCATAAAACTCATCCTACGGGTGAATTTTTCATAAAACCAACCCGAAATTGTGTAACTCAGCAATTTCCAGAATTATATATATATATATATATATATATATATATATATATATATATATATATATATATATATATATATATATATAGCCTAGTGGTTAAGAGGGATGCATGCGGCCCAATTGGTCAGAAGTTTGAGCCCCAGTGATGACGAGTTCGCTACAATTTTTCATTGCTTTATTTATATATATATGATATTCTTTCAAAATTTTGATCTTTTGCATGCAATTGATTTTTTTTTTTTGGGTTATTTATTTTGACATGGTGGTGAGAAATGTATGCGTTGCATAAGCAACGATTGTGCCTGGACACTAATTTATTGAATGATTATTACTTTTTACTTGCAATGACCGAAGTGGCGGAGGGGAAAAAAATTGAAGAGACAAATGAAAGAAAGAAAAGGATGCCCCCATGAGGTCGAAGTTCAGAGTTGCTGTGTTCTGAAATCCTTGTAGGACCATACTTTCCATCAAATATAATCCCCTAAAACTATACTACTATTGATTGTTTCTTAAAAACTTAGTTTATTTCTTCAAACCTACAAATTATTAGATTTTGACTATTTCGGTATACGGAGCGGCTCTAATTTCTCTCTTTCTCTACCGAACTCGAGTGACTCATTATGGTTACCGGAGAGAAGTATAAGATCATGATTGGGTGATAGAAAATCAGTAAATAAAGCCACGTGGACGTATTATGGTGGAAGTTTGAAATAGTGGTCCCAAAAGATATGCAATATGGCGAGTATGGAAAGAGTGATCAAAGAATAACCAATTACTGAAATAATGATACCTTCGGATTAAGTGTGCTCTCTAACCTCACCGAAAGCCGAAACAAGATGGGGACCTATTAGAAATTTCAAATTTCTCCACACATATTCTGGCGTGTCCGTGTCGTCTCTATCATGTGTCTGACACGGTGTAACATGGAGAGGTATTAATTCCTTGTTTGAAATGGTCAAATATTTTACAGGTAATCATAATAGAATATTAAAGAGGGAGCCCGAACTAACGGCAACGTTGATACGTTCGAGTGGTTAAGGAGACGGGAAATGTTTGGTTTGCAACCAAACTTTTACAACCTTTTTACAACTTACACCCATTTGCTGACATGTGGGCCATGCCACCACCTGGCCCACATGTCAGAAAATTGGTAAGTGGTTGTAAGAATGTTGTAAATATTTGGTTGTAACTGTAACATTGTTCTAAGGAGACAGACTTGAAATCTCTTGGGCTTCGCCCGTGCAGGTTCGAACCCTGCTGTCGACGAATTTTTATAATATATATTTTTCTCTTCTTCTGATGAAAAATATTAATATAAAAAAGTAAAAAAAGTTCTAATAATACTTTTTTGCGTCCCAATTTCCATTGTAAAAAAACCATCAGTCTTGTAAGTTGTAACCCGCTAGAGAGACCAAAATTTGATTACATTTTGGTGACCATATAATGTGGCTGGACATGTCAATTAGACTGGACCGACCCAATCTAGTAAATTGGTCTCAGTGTTGGCCCGATTAATTGTGGGTTCAGAATGGTCCGACCCAATATATCAAGATATTACATCTTACATCTCAGCATATAAGAGAAGTCCATTCCGACCTGGGATACAATCCAGTCCAAAGTTGAAGATTCATTAATTAATTACCTAAATATATTTTTTTTTTATTACAATCCACATACAGCTACGCATTTTTACATTTGGGGGACTCGAACCATTTCGGTCTCGTCTCGTGTCCGTGCAGCTTTTCATATGAGCTACAAACGATGGACATTACCTAGATATACTAGAAAATAGATTTTCTTTTATATTGGAAAATAAATAACATAGATATAGTGAAAATCTATTTTTAAAGGTAAAGTGTGATTTGTTTGTTAGAAATTAATTAATCAATTTCAAATATTGAAAAATAGTTTTCCCAAAGTTACAGTAGAAAATAATTTTTTTTACATATATATATATATATATATATATATATATATATATATATATATATATATATATATGATGATTTTATTTTATTTTGGCATCTAATTTGGTTCAGGTCTTTTCCGACCCGAATCCCACCGTGTTGTGGAACACGTGTCGAACTGGTTGAGGTTTTCCACTCTTAGGTTTGGATCGCTATAGTACATAGTGTAACCCCCTGAATTTATTTTCTAAATTAAATTGGGGTTTTGCAGCTCAAATGACAATTTTAGCCTTAAAATACTTTACTAGAATTTTCTATGATTTTTTTCTGAAGTTTTTATATAATTTATTAATGGGTTTTAAAACCAAAAATATGGATATGCAATTTTTAAAAGTCATTTTGTAATTAATAAATTAGTCTTGCAAATTTTTTGAATTGTTTTTAGAAGTAAAATATCAATCTGCAAGTTTTATTTTGTCTGTGCAAATTAAATTTTGCACTTTGTTGGGCAGGGTGTCAGTTTGCAAATACTGAAACTTTAGGGGCTTAAGTGCTAAACCGGCCTGCGAACAGTACTCGTCGGAGGTACTGTTCTTGTCGTCTTCCCCGACGATAAATCTGGTCCTCCACAGAAAACCCTAGCCTAAGCGTGATTAAAACCCTAATCTAACCCACCCAATTGACCATATATATACTTGCGACCTCAAAACCCTAACTCTCTCTCTCTCTCTCTCTCTCTCTCTCTCTCTCTCGTGCGAACCCTATCCGCCGCCATAGTTGGGCCCTCCACAAAGCCCACCGGAACCCTAGATCTATCCTAGGCGTCGCTCCGGTCGACTGGGCGGCGATCCACCTCCACCGATGAGTTTGCCGCGCCACTGCGAACGCAGATCGAATTTTTTTCGACCCCCGCAATGCCTCCTTCGCCGCATAGCAACCCCGACAGCCGACCCTAGTCGGACACGTACGTGTCACTCCTTTTCCCTTTTTTTATGTCTCATTTTCACTTATCCGTGTCGTAGAGCGTGGTGGTGAGCTCGGACACAGAAAGGACGTATGAGAAGCCCTGTAACTCCCCTTGGACAGAGGATACTGTGTCGTGGTCGTTTGGCCCATGTCCCTAACTATCCGGACACGGGTATAACATTTGGGTTTGGGTTATGATTTGGGTTGTAACTCGTTAGCCCATCGAGTTTCGGGTTGGATTTGTAATATATATATGTTATATGTTGTATAATATTGTATTATATATATATATATATATATATATATATATATATATATATATATATATATATATATATATATATATATATATAAAATATGTGAATATGCAATATTATTATTATATGATTATATTCTGTTTATTTATGGAATGTGGTGTTTTTGCTTGCGTATTCAACTACATATTTTATATCTTTTTACGTATTTTGTTCAATACGGCCACTTTGAGCCCAAATATAGCATGGATTGTCGGGACTAAAGTGAGCCAAAATACATTCAAGGTCTGTACAAGTCATTTTGGACTTAATTCATGGCCTCGGATCCCATATTTTTGGCTTAGGTTCAATTTCATATACGTGGATATATACATTGAATAATTAATTAATTATTTCAGAAATGGTATTATGTTGTATTTCAATTTTTAAACAGTCTTTTAATACTGTAAAAATTCCAAAAATCAGAACTAAATACTCTATTAATTTAGCTAATTTAATATAATTTTTTATATTTTTATTTACATATTTATCACCATAGTAAAATATGTTTTTAGAGCCTACTTTTAGGATAAATATGTATTCTAATTTTTAATAAATACCCACAGTAGATTAGAAATTCCAGAAAATTATAATAAATTCTTACAATTAATAAGGATGATTTTGGAATTTTATTTCATATTTCTTGGAGCTTTATAACTACCTAAATAATTATTTGAACACAATGGACAGCCTAAAGTTTTAATTGATCAATTGTGCCTTATGTGGTAATTCTTAACTTTGGGTAATCAAATGTCCAAGTTTTGCCAACTAACATAGTATTAAGGTTTTGAGGACTCTAAAGTGTTGTTATACATTTGGTGTCATCCAAATTGGTGTGATATGTTGTCATAACTTAGCTAGAAGTTGTATCGCACCACTAGTGTTAGAGTTAAGTAGCTTAGAGTCTTTGAACATAGAATAGAAAACTAAGATTATTATATTCTTTTGATAGTGACAGGGCACCATGCTTCTTCCTCTACATTCCCATTGCATTGCCTTGCTTGAGGCAAGTACAAACTACAAACTTTACTTACCGTACATGATAATAATCTGCATATGAACACTATTAATGTAGCTATTTACAACTGAAATCATTTCTCACATGTTTCTATATACTTCCCTTATGCTTCTCATGATTTTATATTGCTCTTAATATCTTTCCACATGTTTACACCTTGGGGATGAAAAACTGCTAGTTAAGTACGTGATCAGACTGTAACTTAGTACATGTAGCGAGCTCGGTTGCACCTCATGCAACATTGTCGTAGGCCTTATCTCGTATACTTGTATAAGCAGTACATTTATACTTGTAGACTTGTATGTAGTACATTTTATTCGTGTAGATTTGTACGTCGGTACACTTTATACTCATTGACCGATCACATACTTACTAGAGTTTCAAATACCTTATATGTATACCACCATGACAAGTGTATTTTCTATATGATAGAATATGATATGACGTGTTCCTTATTTTAGCACATCTCTTTCATTCCATGCTCAGTATTGTACAGTTTCTAGTTCCAGTACTTGCTCCCTTTCTAAAAGAAAACGTTGCAGGCATCCTTTCTGAGAAAAAAAAAGCTATGTGACACTTATTATGGATCCGCTGCAGAGGACCAAGTCGTTGCCCCAGAGGAAGTTCCCGTAGGGAATCTCATTTAGTTGCCTTGGACTTAGCTCACTCCCTTGGTATTGGTGTTTAGAAACAGCTTATACCCCACATTTGCCAGTGGAGTTTGTCTCCAGCTATATACATGTCACTCCCGTTTTCCGTTATACGTATTTTCAATATATGTTTACGAATTTCTGGCCCATAGTTAGACTTGTCTTGCTTAGCCTTGCATGACTTAGTTCATCTTGGTTTATTTTGGTTTGGTTCAACATGACACTCTTGGCTTGGCTTGGCTTGGTTTGGTTTATTTTGGTTGAGATGTGAGGGTTGATATATAAGTCAACTCCTCTCTCTCTCTCTCTCTCTCTCTCCTCCATTTACTTCTCATTACTTCTTCTTCTTCTCCATTACTCCTCCTACCCACCAAAGAAACCCTAGGCAAGTGCAACGTGCTTAATGATGGATCTCCAATTTTATTATTTCATTCTCTTCTCCCACTCATGAGCTTCGGTTGACATGTATGTATATCAGGGACGTCCGAATATATGCACGATCCGACTCGAGTGGATATGGTGGAATTCTTTATCACGAAGCTTGGTTAAAATGTATATATTTTGGGGACGCCTGAAATATGTGCACGATCCAACTAAGCGATACGTTGAATTCAAAGGGAGACTAGAGGAGCGAAACGGTCGAGAATTTTAAAAAATTGTGAGTTTCAAAAGAAAAGATCGATGGAAGTGTGGACGTGACTCAGATTCAGGAAATGCATAGGCGAAGTGTGCACACGAGTAGTTGAATATTGAGTGATAGGTCTATAAGTAAGTACTCAGTTAGTTTCGAGGATGAAACTTTTTCTGAGTGGTGTATGATGTAGTGTCCCGTCCCGCTCAGTCAATCGGAGAAATCGAAACGCCGACGGCGTTCGGACTTAGCCATGCAACGACGACTCGAAGGCCCGCTCGGTCGAGGTGACTCCTCGTTCAGGTGGGGTGTGTCACGCCCCAGAACCAGAATACTGGAGAGCGGGGGCAGACATAGCCAGCTACGTATAACGGAATGGAATCCACACAGCTATACGGTCATGGCTGTCTAGATATGTGAGGGTTTCACTACAAACCAGCAGTCTCTTAAGGTCATAAAGTAGTCTATTGTCTCAATCTCAACCAACTAATAATAGTTACAAGATGTCAGACCACCAAATACACAATAGTAAGGCGTCCCATACATTACGTATTCGGAATGATCATGAAGCTAGTCGTTACAAAAATGTGAGGACTAGCAAGAGTTCAGTCATACATGATCAACCCCCGGGGCTTGTCAATCATGTTACAGCCCGTAGGCAGACAGTAAGTAAGTACAATCGAGCTAACACTTGCTCATCGGCTAAACGCCTCAAGAGAATAATGTACAATATTACAGTGGAAGAACAAAAAGAAATCTACTCGATGCCCTGGTTAAGCCTGGTGACCACCATCGGGCTGGAAAGTAGGGACATCCTTTGGTGCTGCTCCGGTATCTGGCCATATAAAACCAGCTGGGTCAGACCCCAGAAAGAGAAAGTGCCACAAAGGAGGCTTCACTTAAGAACTAAAACCAACAAATCATTAGCATTCAATATGTAAGAAAGCAACAATAAGTAACACAGATTGAGGTTTGTGCACTACCAATGCACTTGCGCCAATCAGAGAAAATAATTAAGAGAAGTATCATTGACATAAAAGAACTGGAGAATCATGCTAAATAAAACATAGCTGGACAATATATGAAGAGAAAACGAAGGTACTATTCCGGAAGCCATGTTACAATCCTTAAACCAAATAAGGACCGAGATTGTAACCCTTCGCCTGAACAGAACTTAGTCTCTGATCATTTATTGCTAAAGGTGCCAATCATTAAGGTGAAAAGGAGAGAGTACAATGATAAAAGTGACAATGAAGAGTGTAATACGCTAGAGTGACAGTGGAGTACAATCGTTATAGTAACAATCTGGAGTGACAATCATTCAATCATTCTGGTATAATCTTTCAATCAATCACTTCTAGACAATACTATACTGGACTAGACTCCATCCAAGCAATCACGGCCAATCATTGCCTACGGCTTTCTACATTAACTAACTAGGGTTATCACAATCCTAGTTACTAACAAGATGCAATGAGATGCTCGAAGTAGTCACAGGCCCTGCAGCTATCCAGGTTATCCAGGCGAACATTATAGTAACAATTTAGAGAGTACAATGCATAAGAGTGACAATAGAGTTCAATCATTTAAGTGACAATGGTGGGTGCCCCACATAACAGTGGGCTGGAAATGTGCCCTACTCGTCGGCAGGCTACAAGTCCAAACATTTGCGACCGGAATAACGGGATCGCCTGTAACTGGGGAACATCTCTTCATGACTAGTGAATTATTCTAGTCGTTAACCTTAGTCCATTTCAGTAGTTACTCCTGACCGTTGTAGAAGCATGGAAAATATCAGAACGATGATCTATGCGGCTCAGAACAGGAGAACCCCATACGGCTCATATAGGAGCAGTCTCATGCGGTTCAGAGAGACTCTTAGTCTCATGCGGCTCGGACAGGAGAGTCCATGCGGCTTACAGAGGGACAGTCCTGGGGTTCAAAGAGTCCCCCAGCCGCATGTGGTTCAAAAGTACATGTGGCTCACGGAGATATGCGGCTCAACGCCACGTGTACCCACGAGACCCCTTCATACAGCTGGCCATCGAGCAGTCTGCCTATTTAATACTCTGTCATGATTTGACAGCTGACGGCTCTGACATGAAGTATCATAATGGCCCTGCCATAATGACAGACTCTTGGGAAATAGGAGAAAATCTCTGACACGATCCGAGATTGACACATGGCTACTCCCATGCGGCTCCAGTGAAGAACAGCTTCATACGGCTGGCAAGGATCGTCTTCCTGCGGCTCACCAAAAAGCCATCCCATGCGGCTCGCAATTATTACACTTATGCGGTTCACCAAGAAACCATCTCATGCGGCTCGCGAGTACTACACTTATGCGGCTCACCAAGCGGCTCGCAAATACTATACCTATGCGGTTCGTCGAGACGCTGTCTCATGCGGTTCATGGATGTCATACGGCTTTGGCAGAGTCCATCATCAAGACACGTGGCAGAGATTCAATGACAGCTGGTAGCAAAGATGATTATGAGATGCAAAGATTTACCAGATCCCAATGACCATATCCTCATAATTAATGGGATCAGGTCATATCATTCATAATCAAGCCAATGGGACATGTAGTGGGAGATCCAAGCTACACAATCAATCATGAAGATTTAAAGCAATCTGCATTAATTATTCGAAAGATTTAGTGCTATCCCCATTTATGGCCCAGATCCTTCACGCCTAAAACGAATGGTCTAAATTGATTAAGCATCAGGCTGCCGCCACTTTGAGAATGGGTAATCAGCCAAACCCTAATGATGCCCCTCCACTATTATAAATAGCAGGGTGACATTCCCTTGCGAAAAAAAGGAGAAGAAGGAAGAGAGACAAGGAGAGATATACACTATCAGAGAGAAAATACAACAGAGAGAGAGAGAGAGAGAGAAGCCAGAAGAGCAACAGAGGAGCCAGAAGAGCATTTCTTCATCTACGCCAACCATCTTCTCACAGGAGCCAAGGCTGCATATCGATCGTCCAAGGAGTAAGACAGGGCTGCCGTCGCCTTCCCAAGCCTCTATCGTCACCCCCCAGAATCTAAAATAAACAATTGTACTTAGATTGCTGTACCTAGGTTTTCGTCCCTAGGCTTTCTTTGTACAAGCGAGTTTATAACGTGAAGTAAAAGTCCGGTCCTCCGATAATTGTTCTGTTCTTTTATATTTTATGGCAAACACGATGGCGACTCTGCTGGGGACTAACTTCTCCACGGCTGAGGAGTTGGTGACGCAATCGGATGCAGCCAAGCTTGGCTCCATGCAACAAAAGATGGTCGTCCGGTTCGACCAACAAGCGTTCGAAGAAATGCTCTCCGACAAGAGCACTGGCCCGGTCCAGAAGCGAGCCCGCACAAAGAAGGCCCGTAAGGAGTGGAGACCCCGATCCTTCGTTCCTACTGAAGCTCTTGCGGAGACACCCTCTGTTGTTCAAGACGGCGAGCAAGATTCCCCTGTGGCCCCACTTCAGATCATAGACGACTCTGCTATCCCCAAGTCCGGCAGAAGAAAACACTATGATGCTGGACTTGCAGGGGCAAAGAGAAACTCTATGAGATCCGAGCCACATAAGGGTACTAGCCGCAGGGAGAAAGCTCATACGGCTACATCCGTCGGCCGCATGAAGAAAGCCCATGTGGCCACATCTGTCAGCCGCATAGCTTATGCGGCTACAGTTGCCAACCACACGGATGAAACTCATGCGGCTATGGGAGCCAATCGTTTGCAGAAAACCCATGCGGCCACAATTGCCAACCGCATGCGGCCAGCCTGTACGGTCGTGACTCCTAGCCGCACAAAAATAATTCATCCGACGGCAGAGGACAATCGCATGCAGACAGCCTGCACGGTACCCAACTCTAGCCGCATAGCGTCCGTTCTATGCTTCTCTCGATCAGTCTTTGACCGTCTCTCATGCGGTCCTGACCCTGATGGTTCTCTGGATGATAAGCCAGATTCTGTGGTATTCAACTTGGACTCCTCCTATTACGTACCCACAAGTGCTAAAAGGAGGAAGTCTAGGGCAGCGCGGGCTCATCAGGCCCAGTCAGCTGTCCCGACCTCTGACTATCGGGGCATCCCGTTGACTATCACACGGGCCTCGGATGGGAAGTTGTATACAACCGCTCGAGTCCAGCCCCCGGCGGCAAACGGACAGAGTGGTTCTCTGACCTGCGGGAGGCGATCCTCCACAAACGCAAGGAAAGAGGAGGAGTGTCGGCATGCAAAGAGTCCTCGTTTGGACATCGCTGCACCCAAATCATCGTCAACTGCTGTTGCAACAACGCAGCAGTGACGGAAGATCGGCCATCCGTCTTCCAAAGACTACAGCATCCGAGCTCAGAAGATGAGGCACCTCCTGTAGTCTCCTGCAATTCCGCTCAGAAGGTCCCCACCAAAGGGAGAGGGAAAAAGACAAGCATCTCCAGTCCCAAGATATCAACCACTACAGCTAAGAAACTGTCGTCTAAACGGTTGTCCTCCACCGGAGTATTCCAACACACCCGTTCAAAGATGAAATCTGCCGCGATGGGAAATTCATCATCCACATCGCTGGGGGTTGTGGGAACTGGGGGTAGCACTCCTCCGAACATCCGTGATAATCCGATGTTTCAAGGAGCCGATTCCGAGGAAACGACTCTTCCATCAGGAACGACAGGCACCGATGTCCCCGAGGACATCCATGACTCTCAAGACGAAGTAAATTCTGAGGCTGGGGGTACTGTTTCCTCCGAGTCCGAACCAGAAGACAATATTCCCACATATCCCGATGACTTTTCGGTACATGGGTACGACTCGGAGGGCACATCCTCCACCGTTCTTTCCATCACTCCTCATGTAAGGACGGTGTTCATGACGGACAGCAATCAAGGTGGTTCCAGTGATCACCAGCGCATTGACAGTCTCGAAGCCATATTACTTGCTTTGGTCAAGTCTGTAGACGAGATTAAAGTGGCCCTTCCAACTCTGCAAGGAGGGACGCCTGGCCAAACGAGCGCGGGTCCCGCGGTCAATGCAGACTCGAATTCGGCGGCACCGAACCCGGGCAACAATCCTTCCGAAATAACAGCCCCTACCGCGACAGATGAGGCCCGAGAAGTAAGAAGAGAGGTTCAGGAGCTCCGAGCTATGTTCCATGCCCGAGAAAATGCTCAAGACCTCAGAATTCGGCAACCATACCCTGCTGAATGGAGGGATGTTCCATTCCCACCAAAATATAAGCCGTTCAACATCAACCCATATGATGGCAAGACCTCAGCAAGTCGGTACATCACTTACTTCGAGGTCACCACCGACCATCTGCCCCATGATGATGCTATCCTCACTCGATTATTTATTGGAGAATTAGAAGGAGTCGCCTTCGACTGGTATCACAATCTGCCGGACAACTGCATCCACTCCTTCGCCGGCTTCAAGCGCCTGTTCTTGGAGAGGTTCTACGAAGTAGGGCGGGACGTCACCATGTCCACCCTCATGGACGTCGTCCAAGGGGAGAAGGAGTTAACAAGGAACTACATTGAGCGGTTCCGCCAAACCGCCATGAAGCTGCCCTCCGGAAATCCAGATTCCTCTTTGATTGAGATCTGCCAAAAGAGACTGCTTCCAACAATCAGTCTCTGGATGGACGAAAGGAAATTCAAAGATTGGAAGGCATTCATCATCAGTGCCACAAGTGCCGAAGAACGACTGAAGAAGGCTCGCCAACTGGGATTGCACATCTCGGAAGGAGAAATTAAGGGTAAGCGTCCCAATAACGATAATGGGGGTAACCCCTCCAACAATCGGGACGGCAAGGGAAAGCAGGCTATGGTGGCCGATACAACACAAAAACCTGAGCCGAAGCCCGCAGACAAACAATGGCCGCAAATCGATTAATCCTTCGAAGACAGTCACGTCAAGCCCATCTTGGACATGCTCATACAAGGGGACAAAATCCAGCTTCCTCCACCAAGATGGGAGCCACGGCCGGCAGAGATAGAGAATCCAAAATACTACCATTAGCATCGCTATGTTCATCATGCTACACACGATTGCTACCAGCTAAAACGGTACATCCAGAACCTCATCGATTCGAACGCTCTGGCCATCAATTTCGAAGAGGTAACTGTGGCGGCCAATATGGTGTCCGTACAATTCGGCAGCTTCCCTCCGACGGAGACTCAAGACGGGGTGATCCCCGTCCCTCTGGCGACAATGGAGATCACCAATCTTCCACCTCTCCGAGACCAGGCTGCCGGTCTAGTACCTCTGACCACATCACGAGGGGATGTCATGTGGATCCATCCAGACTTGGTGTCAGAAGTAACTCGGCCCACACCATCTCCCACCAACAAAAAGAAGAGTGGAAAAGCCAGGACCTGTCACACAATCTCCGTAGATAACGGGGAAGCTACAGCCGTCGTCACGCGGTCCGGAGCGCAATCCCAACCTGTGGTTGACAACCCAACCAAAAATCATCAACCCACTACAACTGATGCTCTGGGACCGGCTCAGCCTTCGACGACCGATAAGCCTAGGCCGAAGGAGACTCGCTTCGACAAATCTCTCAGAAAAGACGCAGCCCAAGGGCTAGAGAGGCCCTACAACTTTGACATCTTAGCACAATTGGCTAACACTCCGGCCAAATTGTCACTGTACGAACTCCTAAGGCTCTCCAAGGACGTTCGTATTGCATTGAGCGAAGCACTCCAAAATGCCGATGCCTATTTGGCTCAATCCAACCTCACCGGGGAGGACTCACCTGTGGATCTCCAGGACAGTGCCTGTACGGGAGCAATATCCAACATCGTCTTCACTCCGCAGGACATGCTCATCAAAACCAACCTACATGATTCGCCCGCAATACTACACGGGATACATCGGCGACATGAAGGTGGATCGGATGCACATTAATCCTGGCTCTTCCATAAGCATCATTCCGAAGGATCTGCTACATCATCTCCGTATCCTAATGCATCGCCTGACACCTACAAGCACCGCCATCAGCGGTTTCAATTCGGGCAGGAGCTACCCTATTGGGAAGATTCGTCTGAAGTGTCAGATTGGCGATCTCCAATCCGAAGTCACCTGCTACGTTATAGATGCAGACACTTCTTACAACATCCTCTTGGGGCGCCTATGGATACACGATTATATGATCGTGCCTTCCACATTACACCAGTGCTTCAAATATATCGACAAATACGACTTCGTAAAGACAGAATTTGCTGATATCGATCCCTTCAAAGGGGTCGAATCCTACTACTCAGACTCCTGCCTATACGAAAAGTCAAAAAGGCACCTTGATGAAGGAGACGTACAAGCACATACCGAGACAGCTACGGGATCAGAAGGACCCCTGACGATCCACCTCCAAGCTCGCAAACCAGGCAGGTCCGCACCCCTTACTGCCACTCTGCGGAAGGACGCAATCAGCCTCTCGGCGCAAGAAGAGCAAATGATAATCTGGCTGCCAAGGTCCGGCCAAGTGCTGAAACCCACAACGGGGCCACTGACAATCAGACTGCCGAGAGTCAGTCAACCCCAAACAGGGAAGCTCAATCCCTCCGATAGGCCACTGACGATACGCCTTCCCAAGAAGGGTCGTCACCCCCGACGCAAGGTCTGACACTTCTAGCGAACCAGCCACTCCTTGCTCCACCTCGAGTGCCAAACTGGGGGTCGTTAGTCTGCCAACAACTCCACGCTCAACTCCATCAACTGAACCACTGACAATCAAGCTTCTCAGGTCATTTTCTCAGTCTTCATTTACACAGGGGGTAGCCGAAGAGGAACCGAAGCTAGCCAAGTATGTGGCTGCCCACACTGATGTTCCCTCCGCTGATGATGTAATCCCTCTAGAAAAGATACCTTACTTCATCAATAAAGGGTTATCTTTGAACTACACCGAGCTCAATAAGCTATGTACAATGTATGCTATGGAACACGGTATAGGAACTCACCTGCACACACAAGTGACAAATGTGTACACCGCGATCCAGCTTACTCCAGTAGAAGACGCTTACCGAATAATCGAGGGAGGGGACCATCCAATCATCTTCGGCCGGACGAACAATCCACATCCCTCCACCACAAAGGAAACCGACCTCGGGTCAGATGCCGGAAGACTGCCTCTGTATCTGTATAGCCCACAATCCAAATATCTCATGCAAAAATAGGGATATGATCTGGAGACGACGCCGGGTTTAAACTACGACACCGGGCGACGATTACCTTTGAAGCCGCCAGTCCCGGTGGGTAAACCACGGGATTACTATAACAAAACTCGATGCGGGCTGGGGTATGTAACGCCCACTACGACCTCCGAGAGTTCAGATGAAGAATGCGACTGGCAGTCACATTCAACCGGGTCACCAACTTCTGACTCAGATACCAGCATCGGAGACATGTTCAGACAAGTCATGTCAGTCAACATGGCATTCGCAGACGCTTACGAAGAAGACGAAGACATCCCCGAAATCCTCGAGCTAGAACCGTAGGCCCAACAGTTGGACACACAATAGAAAAAATGGTTCGAACAGAGAGAACCTCCTACTGAAGATGAGGTCATACAAGTGGATCTCGGCAGCGAATCTTCTCCAAAACCAATTTTCGTCAGTAAAAGCCTAACAGACGAAGACCGGGAGTCGCTGCTAGAACTTGTCAGAGAATACATTGATGTGTTCGCCTGGAGCTATGAAGACATGCCAGGGTTAAATCCCGACATTGCCCTTCACAAACTCAACATTCGGCCGGATGAGAAACCAGTCAAGCAACAACAGCAACGCTTCCGTCCAGGCATCATGGACGCAATTGAAGCCAAAGTCAACAAACTGATAGCCAGCGGCTTCATTCGTGAGGAGTAATATCCCGATTGGGTCGCCAATATAGTACCCGTCCTCAAGAAGAATGGGAAGATTCAAATCTGCATCGACTTTCGCAACCTGAACGAGGCGTGCCCCAAAGATGAATTCCCCCTTCCTATCACAGACATCATGATCGACAATACCTGCGGCTTCGAACGTATGTCATTCATGGATGGCTTCTCGGGGTACAACCAAATCAAAATGTCTCCTGACGACGAAAAGCATACATCATTCCGAACACCAATTGGCACGTACTGCTACAAGATCAAGCCTTTCGGTTTAAAGATTGCTGGCGCCACATATCAAAGAGCCATGAGCATTATTTTCAGAGACCACTTACGCAAGACGGTGGAGTGCTATGTTGACGATATAGCCGTTAAGAGCCGTAGCAAGGGAGACTATCTGCAGGATCTAAGGACGGTATTCGATCTAATGCGAGCGCACAATTTAAAAATGAACCCTACGAAGTCCTTTCTGGGCGTATCCAGCGGGAAGTTCTTGGACTTCATCATCACTGCAAAGGGTATCCATGTAGACCCTGAGAAGACAAACGCAATCATGGAGATGGGTCCCCCGAGAAATCTCTGCGAACTCAGAGGCCTCCAAGGAAGGCTAGCTTATATTAGGAGGTTCATTTCTAACCTCTCCGGGCGATGCCGACCGTTCATGCACCTCATGAAGAAAGGAGTCTCATTCGTATGGGATGAGGAATGTCAACGTGCTTTCGACAGCATCAAAGAATATTTATCAAATCCTCCAGTTTTGGTGGCTCCAGTTCCTGAAAAACCGTTCCTGCTCTATGTACGAGCAATGGAACACTCCCTCGGGGATCTGCTGGCACAGAACAACGATGCAGGCCATGAACAGGCCATATATTACCTCAGCCGAATGATGATTAGGCCAGAGCACCGATACACCGCTGTGGAGAAGGAATGCCTCGTCCTGGTGTTCGCTATTCAGAAAATGCGACACTATATCACCGGACAAACGATACATATGATCTCACGAGTCAACCCTCTCAGGGTCCTCATGACTAAACCAGGGGCACTCAGCTCTCGCCTCGCTACATGGGCAATATTGCTGTCCCCTTATCATATGATCTTCGTCCCCAAAAGGCAGTCAAAGGTCAAGCCCTGGCAGACTTTTTAGCAGCCCACCCGGGCTCGGAGTCCTCCAGGATATATGAAGAGATCCCAGATGAGGTCGCCAACTCACATGCAACTTCTTACGAGAATATATGGCGAATGTTCTTCGACGGTGCTTCGAGGACCGGACCTAAAGGCAACATAGTCGTCGAAGTCGGGGTAGTATTGATCTCCCCTTCCGGATTGGTGATTAACTGCGCTTATTCCCTCACAGAACCCTGCTCTAACAATGTGGCCGAGTACAACGCTCTGGTCGTTGGCCTCCAACTTGCAAGAGAGCTGGGGGTAGAATACCTTGAAGCATACGGCGATTCCCAACTAATCGTCAATCAGATCCGGGGCTCATACGAAGTCCGCCATGAAGACATGATCCCTTATCACCAAATAGCGATTGACATCATCTCGTCGTTCAAGGGGTTCTTCATCGAACATGTCCCCAGACTCCGAAATATCGAAGCAGATACCTTAGCCGGTCTTGCCGCTTCCCTAGCAGTTTCGAATTATGATCGCCAATCAGTGGATGTGATAGGCTACGAACTGGTCTGTCCCAAAAACAATGTGCAATTCGTGGCGAGTTATTCCGCACAGACGATCGATGATGCCCCAGATTGGAGACAACCATTCATCGACTTCGTCGTCTACGACATCCTGCCCGAGAACCCAAAAGAAGCCACTTCCATCAGACGGCGTTCTCTCAGATTCTTCTACGATACAGAGACGAAAATGCTGTATCGCCGCTCCTACGATGGATTACTGCTTCGATGTCTGTCAAATACATAAGCCAAAGAAGTCGTACGAGAAGCTCACGACGGTGTCTGCGGGGCCCACCAGCCTGGTCCTAAATTGCAAGACCGCCTTCGACGAATGGGCTACTATTGGCCCACGATGGTGGCAGATGCGATAGATTATGCTAGAAAATGCAAAGCCTGCCAAGTCCAGGCAGACTTCATTCACCAACCGTCCGAATTTTTACATCCGATAGTGGCGTCCTGGCCATTCGAAGCATGGGGAATGGATATCATCGGTCCAATCACCCCGCCTTCCTCCCGAGGATATCGTTTCATACTTGCGATCACTGATTACTTCTCCAAATGGGCGAAAGCCGTCCCACTCGCAGAAGTTAAGACTTCAAACGTGATCAGCTTCCTTAAGCATCACGTCATCTACCGCTTCGGACTGCCACGAAGGATCATCCATGATAATGGTCCACAGTTTACAAGCCACACATTCTATCGGTTCTGCGATAAGTACCGTATTCAGAATGTTGCTTCGACACCATACAACCCGATAGCGAACGGGTTGGCAGAGGCATTCAACAAAACAATCATCAAACTCCTCAAGAAGTTTGTCTCCTCCAACAAACGTGACTGGAACGAGAAGCTCGGCGAATGCCTATGGGCTTATCGTACCACGGTCCGAACAGCCACCGGGAATACACCATTCTCCCTGGTATACGGAAGTGAGGCAGTCCTCCCATTGGAGACCCAGATCCCCTCACTACGTGTCGCCCTCATACATCAATTGACAACCGACGACAACCACCATCGTTGCCTACAGGAATTGGAGGCACTAGATGAAAAGCGCCTTTTAGCTCAGCAACGAATTGAGCTATACCAAGCACGCATCTCTGGAGCCTTCAACAAGAAGGTCAAAATCAGAACATTCTAGGTGGACGATCTCGTCTTGGCAGTCCGGAGGCCGATGGTCATGACTCACAAGACCGTCGGCAAATTCTAGCCAAAGTGGGAAGGCCCATTTATCATTGAGACAGTATTCTCCAACGGTGCTTACCGCCTCGCAAAGCAAAACGGAGACTTGCTTATGTTGCCCGTCAACGGCAAGTTCCTGAAGAAATATTATGTCTAAACGACATTCTCTCCAAGATCTTCGAGTCATGTACCCGCTGGTACCGCTGAACTCACATCCACAACATTTCAGATTATCGAGTCATGTACCCGATGGTGCCGCTGAACTCACACTTTCTTAATATTCTAAATTATCGAGTTATGTACCCGCTGGTGCCTTTGAACTCACATTCCGGTCACTCTTTCAGATAGTAAGTCATGTATTATTATACCTCTGAACTTTCTTCCTGGAAGAGATCCTTCCTCATGATCCACTACCCGCGCTCCCAGTGCACAAAAAGGGTAATCGATCCACAAATTTCCGAAACGGCCATATCCTCATTACCTCTGAGTCGTTTTCACTTCCATCAAAAACAAACCGCCCCCTCGCATAGAACTTCTACGTTCTCCTACCTCTGAGTCGTTCTATGTACCCCCTCTTCATTGAGCACACTCCTGCCATGACCTCATTACCTCTGAGTGGGAAGGCTCCGTCGAAGAAACCTTCATGCTTGCCATGTCCACATTATCTCTGAGCAAGTATGTCGGTCTCCT
Organism: Iris pallida; assembly: GCA_029216955.1. Classification (NCBI taxonomy): domain Eukaryota; kingdom Viridiplantae; phylum Streptophyta; class Magnoliopsida; order Asparagales; family Iridaceae; genus Iris; species Iris pallida. The sequence goes on from JANAVB010033819.1 coordinate 6,398,670, forward strand.
TTCAACCTATTATCTGTACCCACAACCGGAGTACGAGAAGGATAATAGGTCCACAAATGTCCTCTGTTGACTACAAATGTCCGCTATTGACCACGAATATCTTCCGTGAAGTCTCTCCTGCCATGTTCTCATTACCTCTGAGCAGGAAGATTCTACGGTAAAACTCTCATGCTTGCCATGTCCTCATAACCTCTGAGCAAGTATGTTGGTTTCCTTTCATCCCATTATCCGTATCCTAGACCAGGGTACGCCAAGGATAATAGGTCCACAAATATTCTTTTGCTAAGCTTCTTAGCATAAATCTACCACCTCACCATGCCCCGGGAGCCCAGCTGCTCTACGGCATTCTTTTTCCTAACACCGTGAACATCCGTGACCACTTTGCCACGGCTGTTCCGGACATCCTGTCCAAACTTGTTATCCGTATCTAAAACCAAGGTACGCCTAGGATAACAGGTCCACAAATAATCCCCCAGCAAGTCCAGCTCCACGAATACCACAAGTACAAGAAGGAGAAGATGAGTTGAAACATGCTCATTTATTCGAAATTCTACGTGCTACATCATTTGGGATCACATCCCTTGCAAAAAGAAAAAAAAAGAAGAGCAAAAGAAAACAGAAAACCGATCACTGCTCCGGGGCACATAACGCCCTGAGACGATCCATCAGCAAGGCAACCGACCGCTCAAACCTCTGGGTAGCTCGACGTTCCGCCTCTTGGGTCAGCACCGCCTCGTCCTCCAGTTGAGCATGGGCTTGCCAGTTATCCTCAAATCTCTTAAAAGCCCGCTCCAGGTTAGCAGAAGATCGGGAAACCTTCTCGGCCTCCCGAACGATCGACTCCTGTTCTGCACGGGCAGCCTCCAGCTCTGACTCTAAGAAGGTCAATTCCCTCTGGAGTGCGAGAATTCGCTCCTTCGTATCAGCGATTCCACGAGAAGCAGACTCTTCCCGAGCCCGACAAGCCTGACTTCGACGACCCAGCCTGTCATACGAAGCAGAAAACTTGTCAAGGTCTCCCCGCACAACTGGCCCGGCAGTATCCCGAGCAAGCTTGATCCTATCCCGAGCAGTAACTAGGAAGCCCCGCTCCCGATCAATCGCAGCAGGCAAGCCCGCCTGCCGTGTCGCCAGCAATTGAGTCACAAGCTGATCAGCCTCCACCAACTTAGGCTCCAGGACTGTAGCCAACCCCATTCCACCAGGAAGGGACTTCAAAGTCGCAATCTGGCCCCGAGCACAACGCAGAGACAGAGTAAACGGGGTCCCCCGTTCTACAGCAGCATCTACACCCCTCTTCAAGTGGCGATAGAAGCTGTCAACCACATCCTGCGTCACCTCGTCCAGAGCTTCCGAAGAAGCCGGTGTCAACGGGAGTGTAGCCGGCAACACTGAAGAAGACGTAACAGAATCTGCCGCTCCTGCCACAAGGGAAACCAGCTCCGCACGGAAGGACGCTTGAACAGCGGCCAACTCCTCTTCGGCCGCTCGCAGAATTTGAATGCTCGGCAGGGTCGAGAGGTCAGTCTCCGGAGCCGTATAATCTGCGGTGGATGAAGCGGAGACCATCGCCAACTCCATTCCCATCTGCCTGGAGCTGGCGGGAGGCCCCTCGACATGAGACGACAAAGGAGAGGGAACGCTCCTTTCTCCCAGATCATGGCAGGCCGAGCCTTCCCTAAGAACATCCACGGCAGAAAGTAAAGGGTCAGGACCTGCAGGGCCAAGACAACCATGAATCGATTTGACCCGAAGGATATGTTGATAGAGCAAATAAGCCCCCTCACTAGTCAATATCTGGCTTATCTTAACAGTTGAAGAATGTGGAGGCCGAGGTTCGTCTGCAGCCACCGCAGCCTCTTCACCAACAGCCTCCGAGTCAGGTATAACAGACTCCTCCTCCCTGGCATCCTCGGGAGGGGATGCACCGAGATCGGCATCGCTTTGCTGAAGTTCAGCGATCTCAGAGACGGGTTCGAGGAAACCTTCGTCACCTCGGGCCGAGACCTCAGCAACCTGGGAGCTTCCAGCCGCCGCTGAGAGAGCCCCCACAGAAAGGACAGCGGCACACATGTCGCTAATCAAATCAGCAAGGGCCGGATCAACTTCAGGAGTGGTAGACGATTCAGGAGAGGCCGGTTCATCGGAAACTTACCTAGAAAAGTGATTAAGTCATATCTCCGAGAGAAAAGAAAACTACAAACAAAGAGATGGCTCCGACTTAGTCTTACCTCCGGAATAGCGTCTGTACCTTCACCTCTCTCGGTAATAAGTAATCCACGAGACCTAACGGCAGCTCTCTTCACGGAAAAGGTCGCTCTACTGTCAGAAGACTCGTGTCTGACTCGTTTATGCGAGGAACCAGACACAGCTGAGGACTGTTCTTCTTTCACTACTTTCTCTTGTGTAGTAAGCAACGAATCCTCCGCCGGTTCATCGGGTGTGGGAAGCGGTTGATCCGTTACTTCTTCACCCCTACCAGAAAGGGAGTCTTCGCTATCATGATCATCCTCCTCCTCAGCCGACTCGAAAGGTTATGATTCAGGGAGGGGAGTCTGGAGCGCTAGTTGCTTTCTAGCCTTAGCCCCCTTGGGCTTCTCCTCTAAACCGGTACCCACAATGAAACTGGTACTCGGATCAAAATTAACAGGAGGCTTGTTCGCCATAACGTGATATAAAGCATCCACGTATAAAATTTCCCTCGACGCCTTAGCATCGGGGACCGAGAAGCTGGCCCGAGTATGATAAGCGTCATAATAATTCCACGCCCTGACACCATCAAGAACTCTACCTTCAAAGCCCAAACAAGGGTTGGGACAATCAAGGAATAACTGACTATAACCAAATTGGCAGGAAAACCTACTAGGTAGGTAAGGCTCCAAGTACACATTATCGCGGTTGCGATAAACCAGATGCGCGGGGCGGATGTTGCGCAACCAGGTGAGCATATCCGGAGATAGAAAGTGAGAAGGCCCGGTACCATCAAGATGTACCTTCCTCACTTCCTCATCAGAAAAGGGAGGAACAGACACAAAAAAGTCACACCCATCCACCCTCGCCAGCGCCTTCCGACAAGATAGCATAGTGTTGTATTCCCAAGACCGGCGATGGCATTTGAAAAGGAAAGCGTCTTCATCTGTAGCATCTTCCGCTATTCCAGGTCCCATCAAAGACTTGTAGTGCATTGCCAACCACCCTATCAAATAGTGGAAAGGTAGTTCTACGCGCTCAAAATCCAACGTCTTCTTGCGCGCAATAACCTTGGACGAAAAGGTTCGAAGACCATGGTGTATGCTACACACCATAGCAGGAAGAAGGGCCAGTCTAACTCCAAATACCAGTTTAACGGCAGGGAGAATAAAGTGACGACCGATCCTCTCGATAGAACCCGCTCCTTCCGAGACTACGCAATTTCGCAGCCATATCATTAAAAATCCAGCCAGGAGCGCCTTCTCTGACATCTGTGTGGTCCCGTAGTAAAAATAGCTAAGAGAGTCAGTTTGACTCCCAAATATGTCGCTCTCGGATTACGACTTCTTGACGCTTGACATCAGATCCCTTATCTCTCCATGCGTTCGAGGGGTTCGAGGAGTAACTTCGCCAGAAGGGTCAACTTTAAAAAGATAATTAATCCCGGATGTGGTGTGGGGAGCGGTCCCCTCGGAGCTATCCACCGTTTTTATAGCCATCTGATGACAAGCACTATGGTGGCACAGCAACTCCCGATACACCGTAACAGAACCTGGGAGTCGTCGGTTCAAGTCCTCAAATTCCTCATTCGACGGGGTATACACCTCGAAAGGCTCATTCCCCCACGGAAGTTTGGAGACAGTATACATCTCATGGAGAGCAAGCCCCAACTCCCCTCCGGGTGCAAAGAACGTCCCCGTTCGCCGGCTATACATCTCCAAGAGCGCCACGAACAGTGGCTTATTGATAGGAAGCCCGTGACAAGTGCCCCGAATGGCATGGTAAAGTCCCACCTCCCGTAAGAATGTTCCGTAGGTCTGCATAACCCAAGTGGTCAACTGGGCCCACGTAGAAGTAGGGTTTATCCAGTTCGGCAATGCCAGCCTACCAACGGGATAAGATTTCTTGCGAACAAGTCGATTCAGGAAGGTATCAGCTTAAGTGAGTGTGAAGTTGGGACCGTATATATTCATGAAAGAGCCCGGGGCCAGACCCATCATGTACCGGAGGACGGAATCCTTACCCGCATACGCTGACCGCATGTTCGGGTTATAATAGATGTTGCCGATCGACATCCCTGATTGAGTAGGAGTTAAGTTACACACCATCTTCCTGTCCAGCAACACCATATTGAACCACGATAGAGGATAATAACGTTCCATGAGAGGAATATGGATTGCCACCCCATCCAAAGAAAAATCCCAATTCTCGAAAATCTCTAATACTCGGGGATTCTTTATGATTAAAGCGTCTCCAAAAAGGAACGAAGGCTTCAGGTATTTTTCATCCAGCTTCCCAGTATTCATTTTGGAACAGAGATAATGGAGGGTCTGATTCTCGATGGCGTTCAACCTCTCCGAAGGCTCATCAGCAGGGAATTGATTCAACACATGCTTAATTAAGTCGTCAAGACGCACGCCCAAGGCGAATTGATTTGAACCCACTATAAGTTCCCCCGCAGGATTTACTGGCAGATTCACTGAAGAAAAAAAAGAAAAAGAAACGAGTCAAAAAGATAGCTGAAATACAAAACTACGTGATGCTTATGCGGCTTAGCTCAGTATAGCCTCATGCGGCTCAGTTTAAAAGAGTTCATACAGGCCAGTCCGAATGAGCTTATGCGGCTCAATCGAAAAGAGCCCATGCGGTTCAGTTCGAATAAGCTTATGCGGTTCGGCTCGAAAGAAACTTATGCGGCTCAGTGCGGATGAGCTTATGCTGTTCGAAAGGAGCATATGCGGATATGGTCTGATTCGAATAAGCTTATATGATTCAGCTCGAAACAGGCTTATGCGGTCCAGCGCGGATGAGCTTATGCGGTCCAGTTCAAATAATCTTATGCGGTTCAGTTCGAAATATGGTTATGCGGCTCAGTTTGAAAGAGCTCATGCGGTCCAGATGGGCTTATGCGGCCCTGATGATGAAGTAGTTATGCAAACAACTTTCATGCGGCTCAGGCCTGGGTCATATCCCATGCGGCCCGAATATGAGTCGGACACACAGCATACTTGGGAATATAGGCTTGCGCATAAAATATGCGGCGTAGCCTTGGCAGTTCATATTGATGGTCCTACCAGCAATAGGCGGGTGAACGTCGGAGTGAAAAACAGGCACGCCAGCCGTCGAAGGAGCCGCCACGTTCGCCACCGCAGTCGATGAAGATGCGGCCTTCTTGCCCTTCGCCGCCGCAGAAGATGACGCGGCCTTCTTGCCCATAGCAGTAGCAGTCTTCTTGGAAGCCATTGTCGATCGCTGATAGAAGAAGACGAAGAGGAAGTCGGCAACAAAGAGTTCGAGCAAAAGAGAGAAGGTAAAGAAACCCTCGAATAATAAACTTACTCCTACTTATAGGCGAAGGAGCCTCGAAAAATCAAAACAAACGCCTCGATCTACGTGTCGCCTAAAAGAATAAACCGCTTCGGTCAAAACAAAACTGACCCTTGGGATCCTCCCCCAAGAGGCGGCGAATCAAGGGCATTTAATGCAGAAGATTTGCACACGTGGCTAAGACACGTGGCAAAAAGTTTATGCGGTCTCACAGCTCATACGGCCAGATAAACCCATGCGGCTGAATCATCTATGCGGTCAACAAAGGCCATGCTTCTTATTCAAAGTATTTCAATTTTGTAAATTGAAAACTTTGAAGGGGGTCTCGTAGAAGCATGGAAAATATCAGAACGATGATCTATGCGGCTCAGAACAGGACAACCCCATGCGGCTCATACAGGAGCAGTCCCATGCGGTTCAGAGAGACTCTTAGTCTCATACGGCTCGGACAGGAGAGTCCATGCGGCTTACAGAGGGACAGTCCTGCAGTTCAAAGAGTCCCCCAGTCGCATGTGGTTCAAAAGTACATGCGGCTCACGGAGATATGCGGCTCAACGCCACGTGTACCCACGAGACCCCTTCACACAGCTGGCCATCGAGCAGTCTGCCTATTTAATGCTCTGTCATGATTTGACAGCTGACGGCTCTGACATGAAGTATCATAATGGCCCTGCCATAATGACAGACTCTTGGGAAATAGGAAAAAATCTCTGACACGATCCGAGATTGACACATGGCTACTCCCATACGGCTCCAGTGAAGAACAGCTTCATGCGACTGGCAAGGATCGTCTTCCTGCGGCTCACCAAAAAGCCATCCCATACGGCTCGCAATTATTACACTTATGCGGTTCACCAAGAAACCATCTCATGCGGCTCGCGAGTACTACACTTATGCGGCTCACCAAGCGGCTCGCAAATACTATACCTATGCGGTTCGCCGAGATGCTGTCTCATGCGATTCATGGATGTCATGCAGCTTTGGCAGAGTCCATCATCAAGACACGTGGCAGAGATTCAATGACAGCTGGTAGCAAAGATGATTATGAGATGCAAAGATTTACCAGATCCCAATGACCATATCCTCATAATTAATGGGATCAGGTCATATCATTCATAATCAAGCCAATAGGACACGTGGTGGGAGATCCAAGCTACACAATCAATCATGAAGATTTAAAGCAATCAGCATTAATTATTCGAAAGATTTAGTGCTATCCCCATTTATGGCCCAGATCCTTCACGCCTAAAATGAATGGTCTAGATTAATTAAGCATCAGGCCGCCGCCACTTTGAGAATGGGTAATCAGCCAAACCCTAATGATGCCCCTCCACTATTATAAATAGCAGGGTGCCATTCCCTTGCAAAAAAAAGAGAAGAAGGGAGAGAGACATGGAGAGATATACACTATCAGAGAGAAAATACAACAGAGAGAGAGAGAGAGAAGCCAGAAGAGCAACAGAGGAGCCAGAAGAGCATTTCTTCATCTACGCCAAACATCTTCTCATAGGAGCCAAGGCTGCATACCGATCGTCCAAGGAGTAAGGCAAGACTGCCATCGCCTTCCCGAGCCTCTATCTTCACCCCCCAGAATCTAAAATAAATAATTGTACTTAGATTGCTGTACCTAGGTTTTCGTTCCTAGGCTTTCTTTGTACAAGCGAGTTTGTAACGTGAAGTAAAAGTCCGGTCCTTCGATAATTGTTCTGTTCTTTTATATTTCATGGCAAACAACCGTGGTACTCAGGAGTCCCCTCCTACACATGATGCAAGACAGGACTGGATTATTTGTACAAGCACAATCGCCTACGGTGTCCAGGTTACTTATACGGACCAGGTCGTGTCAGGTAGCCGTCGCAACAGCTGTTCAAGATATATCAGGTCAGGTTATTATGCCAAGTGTACTTTGTCAGGAGTGCGCCACGGCGGGCCACTTATCAGGTCATATCAGGTTAATCAATGTCAGGAGTGCACCACTACGGGTCACTGTCAGGTCATGCTCAATTATCACTTCCAAACATATCAAATGAATTCATGATTTTCAAGTTCAGAAAAAAGGGGCGTAAGGATATAAAATGGATGCAAATTCATAAAAGGGGAATATGGGGACATAAAGCACTCAAGGGGGGAGCAAGAGGTAGCGTACGCTCAGGACAGCGTACGCAAGGGTCATGCGTACGCTCAAGACAGCATACGCAAGGGTCATACGTACGCTCAAGACAGCATATGCTCAGAACATGCGTACGCTCATGACATGCGTACGCTCAAGACATGCGTACGCTCAAGCCAGGGCACGCTCAAGTCTGCGTACGCAAGAGACACGCTTCCAACAGGAAGCGTACTCAAGTCTGCGTACGCAAGAGACACGCTTCCAACAGGAAGCGTACTCAAGAGACACGCTTCCAACAGGAAGTGTACTCAAGTCTGCGTACGCAAGAGACACGCTTCCAACAGAAAGCGTACTCAAGGGTCATGCGTACGCTACGCTAAAGAGCGCGCGCAGCTCAGTAGCGTAAGCTAAAAAGCTCTGCACACTGCTCACTGTCTTCTCCAAACCAGCAAGAACTCCATGGTTAAACCCAAAGCTTCAAAAGTTCTTAATTTGGTCAAAACAAGTCCAAATCCAACTTTTCAAAGGTCAAAATTGGGTAGAAGAAAATTTTCTACAACATGGAACCATCAAAACTTGAAAACAAAGAAATTTGATAGATCAAAACCACCAAATCCGAAAATAACAAATTTTTAGATCTACAAGATTTAAAGCCTCAAAATGGAAAATGACAAGTTTTAATGTGTCTTAGAAACATGAGGAGAAGCTAATGGAACAATAAAATGGGCTCTCTTGTAGAAGCAAGTTGCACTTGCCTATGGGTATGGAGAGTTGGGTGGAGGAAGAAGAAGAAAAAATTAATGGAGGAAAAAATGAAGAGAGAGAGTGTTGGTGGAGTTTTTAATGAGGGTGGGATGTGGTGTGTTGAGGGTGGAGCATAGGCTAAGGTGTACCAATACACATTAAACCAAACCAACCCAACCCAACCCAATTAAAGCCTAGCCATGACAAAACCCAAAATACGAGAAATACCAAAATTTCACAAGTTGAGAAAAATAAAAATACATGCCAAAATCTAGATACGAGTACAAATACGAAATACAAGAAAATACGGGAAATGAGGGTGACAACTCTACCCACCTTAAAAGAATTTCGTCCTCGGAATTTAATCAAGAGGCTAGAGATGTCGGGACAGCTATACTATCGCAAGCAATCTATGCTACCAATCAATCATACAATCATACATGCAAACAAGGAATCGAAGTGCAAGGCATAAGAAAGATATTACACCTCACGAGCTAAACCGATTGGGATAACGTGATCGGATATCATCTTCACACTCCCATGTTTGACTCCCCCAAGGAGCGATGAACTCAAGCAACACGAACTAAACTGATAGTCTTGCGCTTAAGGTCTCTCTCTTTGGTCAAACATGGATACGGGCCTATCCTCATACGAAAGGGTTGGTACCAATAACCAGTTTCGAATGACCTAGGATATGGCTCGGGTCCGAGATGTTTCGTCACGATTTGGATATATGAAATACGTCATGCACCCCGCATAATGACGGTAGAAAAGCAAGATGATAGGACACATATACCTCTCGGCCGATTCTGAACCTGAGCCTGGGCTAGGGCAAACTGCCGCGGGTTCTGTTGCTGGAAAGTCTGGGCCTGAGTCGGCAATGGCCTCGGGAACGGGAACTGCTGTTGCTGGTGAACTGGAGCTGGTGCTGGTACTGGTACTGGTCCCCTAACCGAGGGACTAGATACTACCGATGCTGAATTAACTCTGAATGGGCAGGACCCCACCCTATGGTCCGGTGCTCCACATAATAAATACAATCCCAACGCCTTGCGACACTCCGCTTCCACGTGTCCAGGCTTCCCACAATAAGAACAGCCCACGACGGAAGACTGCGCTTGCTTCTATTTCTGCTGAGAGTACGTCGGGGTTGAGTGCTGAACCGACGTCACTGAGGCTGCTCGCCTCGGAGCTCCAATAGTCGAAGCCCTGGCTGCCGGGGCTGAAGACTGATTCATTTGACTATGGGACCGCTTCCGACCTCCGATCATGTCCACTATTCTCTGGGAGGTATACTCGTGCCTCCTTGCTGCTCGTAACACCGTATCATAGGTCTGATGCTCGAACTGTTCTACTGCCAATATAATCTCCAGGTGAAGTCCCTGCTAGAACCTCTGTGCTCTATCAAACTCGGTTGCCACCAAGGTGGGAGCAAATCGACTGAGTCTGGAAAACTCGGCCGTATAACCGTCGACCGTCCTCCCCATATGCTTAAGATTACTGAACCTGGTCTGCAAGTCATATCGAGCCATTGCATCATAATACTTGGTCTGGAACTTTTTGCTGAACCTGCCCAGGAGACAGGCGTTGCCAATCCCACTGCTTGTGCGGCCCACCAACTGTGGGCTAGATCCAATAACTGTAGGCGCACCACGGCCACCTTCTCGTCTTCTGGAATCTTCGCGGCTTCGAGAATCACCTCTATATCTTGTAGCCAAGCATCGGCAACAATGGCATCCTCGCTGCCATCGAAGAAGGGAGGGTTCAGGCGCTTGAAACTGTTGACCGTACTGTTTCCTCGAGGACCACTTCTATTCAGAGCATCTTGTACTACTTGGTGCAGGGCATCTCCCTGACGATCTTGGGACGCAAGCAACTCACGGATGAGTTCTACCAACCCTCCATCCTCTGACCCTGCTGGCTGGACGGGCTGAACTGGCGGTACTGGTTCTCCAGGAGGCACGGCTCGAGAGGTTGCTGCTGAGGACTGAGCTCCTTCCGGCTGATCAACAGGAACGATGTCACTGGAGCAAATGACACCAGGGATATTACGGAAGGACCAGGATAGATCAATGATACAAGCATGTTATCAAGTCAGGAATTCAAGAAGATATGAAGATACGAGTGGAGATCAAGGGAGAGTACAGATTGAGACATCTATCCGGTAAACCCTCACACATCTTGATTAACAAGACCTGTATGGGCCACCACTTAAACCATGTCATGCCCCAGAACCAGAATACTAGAGAGCGGGGGCAGACATAGCCAGCTACGTATAACGGAATGGAATCCACACCGCTATACGGTCACGGCTGTCTAGATATGTGAGGGTTTTACTACAAACCAGCAGTCTCTTAAGGTCATAAAGTAGCCTATTGTCTCAATCTCAACCAACTAATAATAGTTACAAGATGTTAGACCACCAAATACACAATAGTAAGGCGTCCCATACATTACGTATTCGGAATGATCATGAAGCTAGTCGTTACAAAAATGTGAGGACTAGCAAGAGTTCAGTCATACATTATCAATCCCCGGGGCTTGTCAATCATGTTACAGCCCGTAGACAGACAGTAAGTAAGTACAATCGAGCTAACACTTGCTCGTCGGCTAAATGCCTCAAGAGAATAATATACAATATTATAGTGGAAGAACAAAAAGAAACCCACTCGATGCCCTGGTTACGCCTGGTGACTACCATCGGGTTGGAAAGTAGGGAGATCCTTTGGTGCTGCTCCGGTATCTGGCCATACAAAACTAGCTGGGTCAGACCCCAGAAAGAGCAAGTGCCACAAAGGAGGCTTCACTTAAGAACTAAAACCAACAAATCATTAGCATTCAATATGTAAGAAAGCAACAATAAGTAACACAGATTGAGGTTTGTGCACTACCAATGCACTTGCCCCAATCAGAGAAAATAATTAAGAGAAGTATCATTGACATAAAGGAACTGGAGAATCATGCTAAATAAAACATAGCTGGACAATATATGAAGAGAAAACGAAGGTACTATTCCGGAAGCCAGGTTACAATCCTTAAACCAAACAAGGACCGAGATTGTAACCCTTCGCCTGAACAGAACTTAGTCTCTGATCATTTATTGCTAAAGGTGCCAATCATTAAGGTGAAAAGGAGAGAGTACAATGATAAAAGTGACAATAAAGAGTGCAATACGCTAGAGTGACAGTGGAGTACAATCGTTACAGTAACAATCTGGAGTGACAATCATTCAATCATTCTGGTACAATCTTTCAATCAATCACTTCTAGACAATACTATACTGGACTAAAATCCATCCAAGCAATCACGACCAATCATTGCCTACGGCTTTATACATTAACTAACTAGGTTTATCACAATCCTAGTTACTAATAAGATGCAATGAGATGCTCGAAGTAGTCACAGGCCCTGCAGCTATCCAGGTTATCCAGGCGAACATTATAGTGACAATTTAGAGAGTACAATGCATAAGAGTGACAATAGATTTCAATCATTTAAGTGACAATGGTGGGTGCCCCACATAACAGTGGGCTGGAAATGTGCCCTACTCGTCGGCAGGCTACAAGTCCAAACATTTGCGGCCGGGATGACGGGATCACCTGTAACTGGGGAACATCTCTTCATGACTAGTGAATTATTCTAGTCGTTAACCTTAGTCCATTTCAGTAGTTACTCCTGACCGTGGTACTCAGGAGTCCCCTCCTAGACATGATGCAAGACAGGACTAGATTATTTGTACAAGCACAATCGCCCACGGTGTCCAGGTTACTTATACGGACCAGGTCGTGTCAGGTAGCCGTCGCAAAAGCTGTTCAAGATATATCAGGTCAGGTTATTATGCCAAGTGTACTTTGTCAGGAGTGCGCCACGGCGGGCCACTTATCAGGTCATATCAGGTTAATCATGTCAGGAGTGCACCACTACGGGTCACTGTCAGGTCATGCTCAATTATCACTTCCAAACATATCAAATGAATTCATGATTTTCAAGTTCTGGAAAAAGGGGCGTAAGGATATAAAATGGATGCAAATTCATAAAAGGGGAATATGGGGACATAAAGCACTCAAGGAGGGAAGAGCAAGAGGTAGCGTACGCTCAGGACAGCGTACGCAAGGGTCATGCGTACGCTCAAGACAGCGTACGCAAGGGTCATGCGTACGCTCAAGACAGCGTATGCTCAGAACATGCGTACGCTCAAGATATGCATACGCTCAAGACATGCGTACGCTCAAGCCAGGGCACGCTCAGGTCTGCGTACGCAAGAGACACGCTTCCAACAGGAAGCGTACTCAAGTCTGCGTACGCAAGAGACACGCTTCCAATAGGAAGCGTACTCAAGTCTGCGTACGCACGAGACACGCTTCCAACAGGAAGCGTACTCAAGTCTGCGTACGCAAGAGACACGCTTCCAACAGGAAGCGTACTCAAGAGACACGCTTCCAACAAAAAGTGTAATCAAGTCTGCGTACGCAAGAGACATGCTTCCAACAGGAAGCGTACTCAAGGGTCATGCGTACGCTATGCTAAAGAGCGCACGCAGCTCAGTGGCGTAAGCTAAAAAGCTCTGCACACTGCTCACTGTCTTCTCCAAACCAGCAAGAACTCTATGGTTAAATCCAAAGCTTCAAAAGTTCTTAACTTGGTCAAAACAAGTCCAAATCCGACTTTTCAAAGGTCAAAATTGGGTAGAAGAAAATTTCCTACAACATGGAACCATCAAAACTTGAAAACAAAGAAATTTGATAGATCAAAACCACCAAATCCAAAAATAACAAATTTCTAGATCTACAAGATTTAAAGCCTCAAAATGGAAAATGACAAGTTCTAATGTGTCTTAGAAACATGAGGAGAAGCTAATGGAACAATAAAATGGGCTCTCTTGTAGAAGCAAGTTGCACTTGCCTATGGGTGTGGAGAGTTGGGTGGAGGAAGAAGAAGAAATTAATGGAGGAAGAAATGAAGAGAGAGAGTGTTGGTGGAGTTTGTAATGAGGGTGGGATGTGGTGTGTTGAGGGTGGAGCATAGGCTAAGGTGTACCAATACACATTAAACCAAACCAAACCAACCCAACCCAATTAAAACGGAGCCATGACAAAATCCAAAATACGAGAAATACCGAAATTCCACAAGTTGAGAAAAATAAAAATACATGCCAAAATCCAGATACGAGTATAAATACGAAATACGAGAAAATACGGGAAATGAGGGGGACAACTCTACCCACCTTAAAAGAATTCTGTCCTCGGAATTTAATCAAGAGGCTAGAGATGTCGGGACAGCTATACTATCGCAAGCAATCTATGCTACAAATCAATCATATAATCATACATGCAAACAAGGAATCGAAGTGCAAGGCAAAAGGAAGATATTACACCTCACGAGCCAAACCGATTGGGATAACGTGATCGGATATCATCCTCACACTCCCACGTTTGACTCTCCCAATGAGCGATGAACTCAAGCAACACGAACTAAACTGATAGTCTTGCGCTTAAGGTCTCTCTCTTTGGTCAAACATGGACACGGGCCTATCCTCATACGAAAGGGTTGGTACCAATAACCAGTTTCGAATGACCTAGGATATGGCTCGGGTCCGAGATGTTCCGTCGCGATTAGGATATATGAAATACGTCATGCACCCCGCATAATGACGGTAGAAAAGCAAGATGATAGGACACATATACCTCTCGGCCGATTCTGAACCTGAGCCTGGGCTAGGGCGAACTGTCGCGGGTTCTGTTGTTGGAAAGTCTGGGCCTGAGTCGGTAATGGCCTCGAGAACGGGAACTGCTATTGCTGGTGAACTGGAGATGGTGCTGGTACTGGTGCTGGTCCCCTAACCGAGGGACTAGATACTACCGATGCTGAATCAACTCTGAATGGGCAGGACCCCACCCTATGGTCCGGTGCTCCACACAATAAACACAATCCCAACGCTTTGCGACACTCCGCTTCTACGTGTCCAGGCTTCCCATAATAAGAACAGCCCACGACGGAAGACTGCGCTTGCTTCTGTTTCTGCTGAGAGTACGTCGGGGTTGAGTGCTGAACCGACGTCACTGAGGCCGCTCGCCTCGGAGCTCCAATAGTCGAAGCCCTGGCTGCCGGGGCTGGGGCTGAAGACTGATTCATTTGACTATGGGACCGCTTCCGACCTCCGGTCCTGTCCACTATTCTCTGGGAGGTATACTCGTGCCTCCTCGCTACTCGCAACACCGCATCATAGGTCTGATGCTCGAACTGTTCTACTGCTAATATAATCTCCAGGTGAAGTCCCTGCTGGAACCTCTGCGCTCTATCAAACTCGGTTGCCACCAAGGTGGGGGCAAATCGACTGAGTCTGGAAAACTCGGCCGCATAACCGTCGACCGTCCTCCCCATCTGCTTAAGATTACTGAACCTGGTCTGCAAGTCATATCGAGCCACTGCATCATAATACTTGGTCTGGAACTTTTCGCTGAACACTGCCCAGGAGACAGGCGTTGCCAATCCCACTGCTTGTGCGGCCCACCAACTGCGGGCTAGATCCAATAACTGTAGGCGCACCACAGCCACCTTCTCGTCTTTTGGAATCTTCGCGGCTTCGAGAATCACCTCTATATCTTGTAGCCAAGCATCGGCAGCAATGGCATCCTCGCTGCCATCGAAGAAGGGAGGGTTCAGGCGCTTGAAACTGTTGACCGTACTGTTTCCTCGAGGACCACTTCTATTCAGAGCATCTTGTACTACTTGGTGCAGGGCATCTCCCTGACGATCTTGGGACGCAAGCAACTCACGGATGAGTTCTACCAAGCCTCCATCCTCTGACCCTGCTGGCTGGACGGGCTGAACTGGCGGTACTGATTCTCCAGGAGGCACGGCTCGGGAGGCTGCTGCTGAGGACTGAGCTCCTTCCGGCTGATCAACAGGAACGATGTCACTGAAGCAAATGACACCAGGGATATTAAGAAAGGACCAGGATAGATCAATGATACAAGCATGTTATCAAGTCAGGAATTCAAGGAGATATGAAGATACGAGTGGAGATCAAGGGAGAGTACAGATTGAGACATCTATCCGGTAAACCCTCACATATCTTGATTAACAAGACCTGCATGGGCCACCACTTAAACCAAGTCACGCTCCAGAACCAGAATACTGGAGAGCAGGGGCAGATATAGCCAGCTACGTATAACGGAATGGAATCCACACCACTATACGGTCACAGCTATCTAGATATGTGAGGGTTTCACTACAAACCAGCAGTCTCTTAAGGTCATAAAGTAGCCTATTGTCTCAATCTCAACCAACTAATAATAGTTACAAGATGTCAGACCACCAAATACACAATAGTAAGGCGTCCCATACATTACGTATTCGGAATGATCATGGAGCTAGTCGTTACAAAAATGTGAGGACTAGCAAGAGTTCAGTCATACATGATCAATCTTCGGGGCTTGTCAATCATGTTACAGCCCGTAGGCAGACAGTAAGTAAGTACAATCGAGCTAACACTTGCTCGTCGGCTAAACGCCTCAAGAGAATAATGTACAATATTACAGTGGAAGAACAAAAAGAAACCCACTCGATGCCTTGGTTACGCCTGGTGACCACCATCGGGCTGGAAAGTAGGGAGATCCTTTGGTGCTGCTCCGGTATCTGGCCATACAAAACCAGCTGGGTCAGACCCCAGAAAGAGCAAGTGCCACAAAGGAGGCTTCACTTAAGAACTAAAACCAACAAATTATTAGCATTCAATATGTAAGAAAGCAACAATAAGTAACACAGATTGAGGTTTGTGCACTACCAATGCACTTGCCCTAATCAGAGAAAATAATTATGAGAAGTATCATTGACATAAAAGAACTGGAGAATCATGCTAAATAAAACATAGCTGGACAATATATGAAGAGAAAATGAAGGTACTATTCCGAAAGCCAGGTTACAATCCTTAAACCAAACAAGGACCGAGATTGTAACCCTTCGCCTGAACAGAACTTAGTCTCTGATCATTTATTGCTAAAGGTGCCAATCATTAAGGTGAAAAGGAGAGAGTACAATGATAAAAGTGACAATGAAGAGTGCAATACGCTAGAGTGACAGTGGAGTACAATCGTTATAGTAACAATCTGGAGTGACAATCATTCAATAATTCTGGTACAATCTTTCAATCAATCACTTCTAGACAATACTATACTGGACTAGACTCCATCCAAGCAATCACGGCCAATCATTGCCTACGGCTTTCTACATTAACTAACTAGGGTTATCACAATCCTAGTTACTAACAAGATGCAATGAGATGCTCCAAGTAGTCACAGGCCCTGCAGCTATCCAGGTTATCCAGGCGAACATTATAGTGACAATTTAGAGAGTACAATGCATAAGAGTGATAATAGATTTCAATCATTTAAGTGACAATGGTGGGTGCCCCACATAACAGTGGGCTGGAAATGTGCCCTACTCGTCGGCAGGCTACAAGTCCAAACATTTGTGGCCGGGATGACGGGATCACCTGTAACTGGGGAACATCTCTTCATGACTAGTGAATTATTCTAGTCGTTAACCTTAGTCCATTTCAGTAGTTACTCCTGACCGTGGTACTCAGGAGTCCCCTCCTAGACATGATGCAAGACAGGACTGGATTATTTGTACAAGCACAATCGCCCACGGTGTCCAGGTTACTTATACGGACCAGGTTGTGTCAGGTAGCCGTCGTAACAGCTGTTCAAGATATATCAGGTCAGGTTATTATGCCAAGTGTACTTTGTCAGGAGTGCGCCACGGCGGGCCACTGATCAGGTCATATCAGGTTAATCATGTCAGGAGTGCACCACTACGGGTCACTGTCAGGTCATGCTCAATTATCACTTCCAAACATATCAAATGAATTCATGATTTTCAAGTTCAGAAAAAAGGGGCGTAAGGATATAAAATGGATGCAAATTCATAAAAAGGGAATATGGGGACATAAAGCACTCAAGGGGGGAGCAAGAGGTAGCGTACGCTCAGGACAGCGTACGCAAGGGTCATGCGTACGCTGAAGACAGCGTACGCAAGGGTCATGCGTACGCTCAAGACAGCGTATGCTCAGAACATGCGTACGCTCAAGACATGCGTACGTTCAAGACATGCGTACGCTCAAGCCAGGGCACGCTCAAGTCTGCGTACGCAAGAGACACGCTTCCAACAGGAAGCGTACTCAAGTCTGCGTACGCAAGAGACACGCTTCCAACAGAAAGCGTACTCAAGTCTGCGTACGCAAGAGACACGCTTCCAACAGAAAGCGTACTCAAGAGACACGCTTCCAACAGGAAGTGTACTCAAGTCTGCGTACACAAGAGACACGCTTCCAACAGGAAGCGTACTCAAGGGTCATGCGTACGCTACGCTAAAGAGCGCGCGCAGCTCAGTGGCGTAAGCTAAAAAGCTCTGCACACTGCTCACTGTCTTCTCCAAACCAGCAAGAACTCCATGGTTAAACCCAAAGCTTCAAAAGTTCTTAACATGGTCAAAACAAGTCCAAATCCAACTTTTCAAAGGTTAAAATTGGGTAGAAGAAAAGTTTCTACAACATGGAACCATCAAAACTTGAAAACAAAGAAATTTGATAGATCAAAACCACGAAATCTGAAAATAACAAATTTCTAGATCTACAAGATTTAAAGCCTCAAAATAGAAAATGACAAGTTCTAATGTGTCTTGGAAACATGAGGAGAAGCTAATGGAACAATAAAATAGGCTCTCTTGTAGAAGCAAGTTGTACTTGCCTATGGGTGTGGAGAGTTGGGTGGAGGAAGAAGAAGAAGAAATTAATGGAGGAAGAAATGAAGAAAGAGAGTGTTGGTGGAGTTTTTAATGAGGGTGGGATGTGGTGTGTTGAGGGTGGAGCATAGGCTAAGGTGTAACAATACACATTAAACCAAACCAAACCAACCCAACCCAATTAAAACCGAGCCATGACAAAACCCAAAATACGAGAAATACCGAAATTCCACAAGTTGAGAAAAATAAAATACATGCCAAAATCCAGATACGAGTATAAATACGAAATACGGGAAAATACGGGAAATGAGGGTGACAGGGTGGCTTCGGTGAACTTGCTTCGTATTGGCCTTCACACTAATAACACACAAGTTTTCAAATGTACTAATAGGCTTGATAATAAAATAGACGAATCCACATAGCTAAGGGAAATATCCCAAGTCGGTCGATTGAGTTAGAACATGGAACAAGGTCCCACGATCGGCTTAGAAGTGTTGCACGATGGCTTTTAAAATGACACTCGGTCCTTCGTCCCGTGGCTTGGAAGAAGAAAAAGTTGGTCTTCGCCACAAAGCTAAGAATTAGCCTAAGTCATAGGCGTCACCCGCATGAACGCTTGATTTAGCATGCACGATCCCATCGTCCAAGGCATGGCATAGCCTTTGGTCGTAATCCCACGAGTCAAGTTGCACATCGCACGGCTGGTGGCATAAGTCTAGACACCCGAATAACTTGGTCGTTCAAAGTCGAACGCGTGTACGACATGTTTCTGCGACGCAAGGCTTGACGCAGCCTCCGTTCGTCAAGTTGTTGTACGATAAAGTTAGGCTAAGTTGTGCTAGGCGATCGAAGACATTCTAAGCACTATCCCATATTTTTTGTGGTTGTCAAAATAACTTGGTTTTACGATCGTAAGGCCCGTCATATAAAGTATGACTTGGACAGTAGTGTCACACAGAACACGAGTTGGCTTAAGGCATGATGCACGGACTTAGTGTTTAAAGGCACGAGCCACGGCTAAACCAAAGTGAGTTGGAGAGGGGGGCTATCAAATAGTCGTCCTGAGTTGAGTGAAATGATAGGTAAACAAGGAAGAATGCTCGCGGCCTTGGGTCGTCGAGGCGGTCTCAAATGCTAGAAGGCTTGAACTTGGTCTGAAAGAGTTGGTAACACTAGAATGAAAATGACTGTGTGAGACGTCAGTTTGAGTCGAGTCTTGCATGGTCATTGGACAACTTGTCGACAAGGTAAAAGTTTCCTCGGAGCGGCATCCCTGGACCATGGGACCGTTTCCGGCCTAGGAGGAACAAGGTTTAGCTAAAGCGGTTTACATCAGGTATTCGGTGGACGGTCATAGAGGCTAGCTACTTGCTGTGACCGAGCCATCCTATACCTAGCTAAGTCCAGGATAGCTTGTGGTACTAGTGACCTTTCATATAGATGAATTGGCATGAGCGACGATCTCCGTGTGTGCCTTTAGATTGAGTCAGTTGAAGGTGTGTATGCGGTTAGAGTACAAATATTGGGCCTAAGATGGGTCGTAACATAGGCGACGTACTTCGGCACGAGAGGTGGCGTCGAGTCTTAAGTTTTTGGCATATAGGTTGTATAAGTTGGATTTGAGTCGTCTTGAGTTTAAGTCAGGAAATGCCGCAAGATAAAGTCGGTTGAGTGACACTAAGTTCACAAGTCTTGATTGGGTCAGTTGGTGATTATAGTAGCAAGGGGCCGCAAGACGGCGATATGATTGAATCAAATTGAGTTGCGAGACACGACCTCAATATGGACACATAAATAGGTCTCAAAACACGACCATGTGACGGCACAATGGACTTGTAGCACGGTCACATAGAAATTGGATACTATCACGTAGTTGCATCTCTGATTATGGGCCGAAAGGCAAATGCGACTCGTTAGTTGATGTTGTTGGCACGAGAAGAGTTTAGAGGCAAGATATAAGTAAGTTACAAGGCACGAGAATAATCTAAAGACACAAATAATCTAGACGTCTACGTCCTAAAACTTATCCTAAGGCAAGAGTAGAAAGACAATCGTAAAAGGGTTATGTTGCATAAAGTAAATAAACGTGTTGGTTTTGTATGGGTGGACAAGGAGCTCATTCCACCAGTATAGTTGAGTACTGACACCCATACAGTATTTATGTGCAGGAACAGATTACAGCTCGTTGGCACGGAGCTCGCTTGGGTTGCGTCGAGGCATGGAGTTCTTTGACGTTTCGAGGCGTGCGGTCACACGGAGTCAGAACTTATACGAGACATAATGTGTGGACATCGCCTATCGGAAGTCTTCCGCTGGCCTACTCAGATTGTAATGAGAGATGAGAGAGAGCAGAGTGACTTGTAATATGAGAAGAGGGAGTTTGAGTGAATAAAATCTTGGCCTTGTGCCCCCTTTGTAATATATGTTTTAATATCAATAAAGAGCTATTTCAATGACTTGTGTTTTGTTTCAAATATTTGCTGTCGTTTCAATATCTCTGCTTAGGACTTCTGTGCGACGATCCTGTCGCTTATAGCCTGTAATCGGCTGTTATGGAACCCGCCTTGCGTGAGCGCAATTTAGGCTCACGCGGCATCACGCCTTAATGAGAACGATCGCTCCTACATAAGTGGGGTGTGACATAATGTATCAGAGCACGGCTTTACGTCCTTCGACCTTCGATTGAATTCTTTAACTTCGATGTTGATTTATGCAAACTCTGTGCTTTCCATATTAATATCGTTGGTGCGCTCTCTCTCAAATGTCCCCCGGGATGTCCATACAATGTATAAGTAATTTGCAAATCGTAAGAGAATAGTTTTTGAAAAAGAAAGAAAACAAAATATGGTTTACGCAAGCACGGTTGGCTAAGTCGGACTGGGCATATACACCAAGAGTTGATGTCGATCTTAGCAAAGTCGAGTGCGAGATTCAAATTGTGTCGAACGAGAACGAGTTAGGCTCGACTGAGTAAGTGGGATGAGTATCGGTAGAGGTGCTATCGGTAGAGGTGCTATCGAGTTACTCTTGACGAAGAGTTTGTCTAGGACATTGATCCTAGAATCATCGAAGGGGATGGGGTTAAGCCCATAGTATAGTCACCAGCAGTGACAACCCAACCGAGTCTGACTGGAGATCCCAAGAAGCCGGTTCAATGGGTAGAAACAAGCTGGACTAGGTGACTATTATGGAACACTGACCCTGAGATTAAGTTCTTTTTAAAATAAAATCCCAGGAGGCTGTACATGTGTACATTGATATCCCATCCCTATGGTGACATTGTTCCTTTTGTGATATGGATAGGGTGAGTTTTAAAACTCTTAATAAGTCCAAACATGATATATGTGCAAGGTTGATTCCTATCACCAACCCTTGAGGACTTACCTATATGAGAGGTCGTGATGGCCGCGACTATAGGACAGGGCGATCCTAGACAACTCTCATGAATGTGTAAAAGTGCGCATGGCCAATCAAACGCGCCACCCGATAGACCCAAGTACCTCTAGCGTACTATGTGTGCTAATTTCTGAGTCTGATTCAAGAAGACTGATTCAAGACGTAGTCCATCAAGTTCTTCTTCAGACAAAGACAATAGTCACTACGTGAGATTCAAGGCTGTAGTCCATCTCATTTATGCATAGTATTCAACTTTCCAGAAATATTTCTCACCTTTAACTTTCCTCTTTCGTTTCTTTCCTCTATTATTTCGGAACTTGTTTTTTTTTTTGGGGGGGGGGATTGTTGTAGCTGTTGCTACTATTTACAAAAAACAATTTCCTCATCATTTATTTTCAACCGTTACAATTTATTTATTCTATAACTTTTTGATGTTTGAATCATGTCCAGATTCAATGTATCACATTTTTATCATGTGCTACAATTTTTGTAACGTTAAAATTTAATAGGCTATTTTAATATCCTCATTATTCCATCCTTTGGCAATAGCCTATATAATGAGGTTTCCTCCTCCTCTCTTTGACATGGAAAAAAGATCATTGCAAAAGCTCTCTCTCTCTCTCTCAAATTCTCTTCCCTCTTGAAATACTGTTCTTCATTTGTTGCTATGGGCGGAACTAAGTCGGGGTCATTCTCTCGACGTTGTGCGGCAACGAGATTCAGGTGAAACAGGAATTTTACCACTAGGGGCGTTCGGATTCAGTCTGCACATAGACCCGAACTAACTCTTAGGGCAGTGCTTCGTGCGCGACTTTCCTGGAGGCCGGTGACTTTAATTTAATTTATTTTCTTGCAGATTTTAATCCGAAGTTTTGAAGAAAATTTTCAACAATCTAAGAGTTAGATATTGTCAACAAAATCTTTCCTTCCTGTTACAAACTGCTACGTTCATACTACTTTGTTAAAATTGCAACCAAATAATTTCTTTGCTGACTGGTGCGCATCCAGACAAAATTCTTTGCTGTAACAAAAATTTCTTTCAAGACTACTTACTGTACCAAAATTTGCTTTGCTTTGCCAACAAGATTAAATTTTGGTGCAACAAGAACAAACGATTCTTTGATGCCTACATACTGAGATCCGGCCCCTATTCTTACTTAACAATTTGCTTTACCAAAAGTTAATGTAGCATTTTGTCTTACTGTAATACTAAAGTGCCATTTTTAGCATTTTGCCATATCAAACTATTTTTTGTTAGCATAAGATATATAAATATTCATTCATAAAGTTGCTTTGCTACTGTCAACAGTGTTAGCCAACTATTATTAGCAAACTATTTTTCTTTAATTAATAGTCTCCTACAAATAAATTTTGTATAGGAAACGATTTTTCTCCAACAGAAATTTTCGTTAGCTTTCTGTTTCTTTTTGTCTCCAACAAAAAATTTTGTTTAAAAAAAATTCATAAGAAAACAAAGATTCTATTTGTTACTGTCAATGTAGTTAACAAATCTCTTACCAAAAATTGGCTTATACTTGCCTACATTTGCTACTGTCAAATCTGTCATTTTCTACTGTTAAATATTTGGCTAACGGTAGTTCTTCACATATATCGTAGTGATAAATTACCATTTATTATTATTGCTATTCATATTGCTATTTCTTTCAATATAATAATTTATTATATTGCCATGATCGCATATTTTAATAGCAATTGTCTATTTGTTAAATGATTGTAATATTAGTAACATATATATATAGTTATTAGTTATATAACAATTGCTGCTTCATAAGCCTGTTTCTAGGAATTGACATCTTCCAAAAAAAAAAAGATTATATTAGTACAATTTTGTCAATTCTAGTTTTCTTTACTCAATATTTCAATTTAGGCTAAAGAAAACAGTTTATTGATTTAGTAAATTCCTTTAAATTTTAAAGTTATAAAGTAGAGATTTGTTTGGGAACAAGCCGAAAGGGTCCTTCTGTCAACAAGGCGAAACATCGTCTAAGCGACCGGTACTTAAGTGTTCCTAGTGAACCTCCGCTTACTGGGATCCGGCCTCTACAGCTAACCCAAACTTATCAAAACTTGAAAAACTAAAATTATAAAGGTCTATTACTAAAATTATTTGAATTGTTAATTTTTAGCTTAAACCACCTTTATTGAGTGAATAAATTTTTATAGCCTTTTGGAATTATATTCTCAAGTTCTAAAGAGACTTAGAACAGAAAATAGTTTAGGTTAAAGTCCATAGCTAGATCTGTTTTTAGAGCCAGGGCAAACCTGATAGAAATTTATGGCAAACCCAAGCCTTCTCACCAAGGAGACCTCCTTCAAAGGGAAAGGCTCTAACGAGCCAGAGGCTAACATGATTCTGAATGGATCATCTAGCCCCTTCAGGTCTGTAAGCTATCAACCTATAAAAAACAATTCTTACCATTCTGATGATTGGTGGTTGGACTCTGGAGCAAATGTTCATGTCTCCTTTGATCGCTCATATTTTACAAACTATCAAGAATCGAGTGGAGAAGGTGTGACCCTAGGTGATGGCTCAGTGGCACAGATTGTAGAAAGAGGAAGAATAGATCTGAAGATGACATCAGAGAAAATTCTACCAACCCATGATGTGCTTTATGTGCCGTCTGTTAGAAGAAACCTAGTTAATGGATCACTACTTGTAACCTCAGGATATAAAATTTTAATGGAGGCCAATAAAGTTTTTTTTTTTCTTTCTAAGAATGAATTATTTGTGGGGAAAGGATTTGTAAAAGATAAAGTCTTTATTTTGAGCACAATGAATAAATTTTTAAATCCTTCTTTTGTTGCAAATGTTGAATCATCAAATGTTTGGCATGACAGATTAGCTCATGTAAATTTAGGATCCATTAAAAGGATGATGAACTTAGATCTCATCCCTAAGACTCCTATAGATGATGAACACAAATATGAGATTTGTGTTCAAGCCAAACACACTAGTTTACCTTTCAAATTCGTCTATAGAGATTCTGAACTCCTAGAACTTATCCATAGTGATGTTTGTGATTCCAATAGGGTCTTGACCCGAGGCGGTAGGAAATACTTTATTACTTTTATAGATGACCATTCAAAGTATTGTTACACCTACCTCCTTAAGACCAATGATGAAGTTTTAGACAGATTTAAGGTTTATAAGTCTGAAGCTGAGAATCAGTTAAATAGAAAGATTAAGATCCTTAGATCAGATCATGGTAAAGAGTATACCTCAAATAAAATGATTAACTTCTGTGAAGAACATGGAATTATTCATGAGGTAACCGCTCCTTATTCACCATAGTCCAATAGAGTTGCTGAGAGAAAAATCGCACTCTGTTAGACATGATAAATGCCATGCTTCTCAGCTCAGGTGCTCCTGATAATCTTTGGGGAGAAGCCTTATTGTCAGCCTGTTATATCCTTAATAGGATATCCAGTAAGACTAATGATAAGACACCATATGAGTTATGGAAAGGTCAAATCCCTAGGATCAATTACCTCAAAGTTTGGGGATGTC
Source organism: Iris pallida (assembly GCA_029216955.1). NCBI lineage: Eukaryota > Viridiplantae > Streptophyta > Magnoliopsida > Asparagales > Iridaceae > Iris > Iris pallida. The sequence continues at coordinate 6,423,710 of JANAVB010033819.1, forward strand.
TAGCTAAGGTAGGAATTCCTGAACCCAAAAAGAGGAAGATAGGACCTAAGACTGTAGATGCTGTATTCATAGGATATGTCCTAGATAGTAATGCCAATAGATTTCTTGTAACGTATTCTGAAGTAAATGAAATCTCTATTAACACAATTATTGAAGCTAGAGATGCAGTTTACTTTGAGAACATTTTTTTCTTCAAGGATAGAACCCCTTCATCTTCCTCTAAACCTTCTCTTACTCCATCTACTAGTTCTTATGATCAAATACCTAGTTTTCAACCTGAACAAGTCATAGAACCTAGAAGGAGTAAAAGAGAAAGGATTGAAAAGAACTTAGGAGAAGGATTCTTCATATTTTTGATAGAGGGTGATCCCTCAACTTATGAAGAAGCCATATCCTCTCCTGATGCCCCTTTCTGGAAAGAAGCTATTAACAATGAGTATAACTCCATTATGGAGAACAATACTTGATTTTTAACAAACCTTCCTTTAGGTAGTAAACCCATAGGTTGTAAGTGGATCTTTAAAAAGAAACATAGAGCCGATGGTACCATAGAAAAATATAAGGCTAGATTAGTAACCAAAGGTTTTATCCAGAAAAAAGGATTAGATTATTTTGATACCTACTCTCCTGTTGCTAGGATTTCTTCTATTAGAACCCTTCTAGCCTTAGCTTCCATCTATGACTTGCTGATCCATCAAATAGATGTAAAGACAGAATTTCTAAATAAAAATTTAGAAGAAGAAATCTATATGAAGCAACCTAAAGGTTTAATTGCTAAAGGTCAAGAAAACAAGGTTTGTAGATTAGTAAAATCTCTTTATGGCCTAAAGTAAGCTCCTAAGCAATGGCACAACAAATTTGAATTTGACAAAGTTATTTTAGAATTTGGTTTTGTTCCAAATGAATATGACAAATGTTTGTATTCTAAAAATACAAATGGAAGTTGTGTTATCTTATGCTTGTATGTTGATGATATCCTTATTCTAGGAATGCAAGTGTCCAAATGCAAAGAGGGTTATACTCTATCTTTAGCACATTATTGAGAAAATGCTAAGAAAGTTTGAGTATTTTGATAAGAAACCTGCCCTTACCCCTTATGACAGTAAGTTGTTCTCAAGAAGAATGAAGGATCACCTATAGAACAACATAGATATTCACAAATGATTGGGTCCCTTATGTACATAACAAATAGGACCAGACCTGATATTGTATTTGCTATGGGAAGACTAAGTAGATATACCAGTAACCCAAATCAGACACACTGGACTGCATTAGACAGAGTATTTAGATATCTTAAGGGTACTCTAGATTATGAATTTCATTATTCTAGACACCATGATATCATAGAAGGTTACTCAAATGCTAATTGGGTAACTGATTCACATGATGTGAAATTCACAACTGGATATATTTTTACCCTAGCAGGAGCTGCGATCTCGTAGGGATCATGTAAACAGACTATCATTGCCAAAAGTACTATGGACTCTGAAATAATAACTTTGGACAGTACCTGTACAGTAGTCGAATGGCTTAGAAATCTTATTGTCCATATATATGATATACATATTTCTGTATCTTTTTTAAATTATGCTAAAGAACTCCTAAAAGCATGATCTTGTGAATTTTAAGATGAACAGGTACCTGCAGCTGCGTTTCAAGAAATTAAAATAGCCTAAATGGCAAAAAAATGTTGTTCTTGACTATAAAAGTCATAAAAGAACTTACAGATCTCTTGACGAAGAGTCTGTTTACTCTTGACGAAGAGTTTGTCTAGGACATTGATCCTAGAATCATCGAGGGGGATGGGGTTAAGCCAATAGTATAGTCACCAGCAGTGGCAACCCAACCGAGTCTGACTGGAGATCCCAAGAAGCCGGTTCAATGGGTAGAAACAAGCTGGACTAGGTGACTATTATGGAACACTGACCCTGAGATTAAGTTTTCTTTAAAATAAAAGCCCAGGAGGCTGTACATGTGTACATTGATATCACATCCCTATGGTGACAGTGTTTCTTTTGTGATATGGATAGGGTGAGTTTTAAAACTCTTAATAAGTCCAAGCATGATATATGTGCAAGGTTGATTCCTATCAACAACCCTTGAGGACTTACCTATATGAGAGGTCGTGATGGCCGCGACTATAGGACAGGACGATCCTAGACAACTCTCATGAATGTGCGCATGGCCAATCAAACGCGCCACCCGATAGACCCAAGTACCTCTAGCGTACTATGTGTGCTAATTTCTGAGTCTGGTTCAAGAAGACTGATTCAAGGCGTAGTCCATCAAGTTCTTCTTCAGACAAAGACAATAGTCACTATGTGAGATTCAAGGCTGTAGTCCATCTCATTTATGCATAGTATTCAACTTCCCAGAAATCTTTCTCACCTTTAACTTTCCTCTTTCGTTTCTTTCCTTTATTATTTCAGAACTTTTTTTTGGGGGGGGGGGGGGGGAATTGTTGTAGCTGTTGCTACTATTTACAAAAAAACAATTTCCTCATCATTTATTTTCAACCGTTACAATTTATTTATTCTATAACTTTTTGATGTTTGAATCATGTCCAGATTCAATGTATCACATTTTTATCATGTGCTACAATTTTTGTAACGTTAAAATTTAATAGGCTATTTTAATATCCTCATTATTCCATTCTTTGGCAATAGCCTATATAATGAGGTTTCCTCCTCCTCTCTTTGACGTGGAAAAAAGATCATTACAAAAGCTCTCTCTCTCTCAAATTCTCTTCCCTCTTGAAATACTGTTCTTCATTTGTTGCTCTGGGCGGAGCTAAGTCGGGGTCATTCTCTCGACGTCGTGTGCGGCAACGAGATTCCGGTGGAGCGAAAATTTTACCACTATGGGCGTTCGGATTCAGTCTGCACATAGACCCGAACTAACTCTTAAGGCAGTGCTTCGTGCGCGACTTTCCTGGAGGCCGGTAACTTTAATTTAATTTATTTTCTTTCAGATTTTAATCCGAAATTTTGAAGAAAATTTCCAACAAATAGTGCACAACTTATGTTGCATGTAAATCCATCTCCAGCCAACCAAACGCTGGTAAATTGCAGTAGAAGTACACATGCATAATTATCAGCATAATCATGTTTGTGGAAATTCAACTACAGAATCCAGTCAATGGATTGCATGATGGGTGAAGAGATGAGTCTCTTCACAAGAATCAAACTTGGAGCTCATGTTACTGCTAGCAAGAAGAAAGATATATGGCTGCAAATAGGTCTACAAGAAAAAAAAACAAGTGAAGAAGTAAAAAAGATACAAGGATAGTTTGGTAGCTAAAGGCTACACTCAGAGAGAAAGTCTGAAGCCTGATGTACACTATGGTGTAATAGAAAGTCTTGAATCCTATATGCTAGTGCAATAGAAAGTCTGAAGCCTGATGTACACTATGGTGTAATAGAAAGTCTTGAATCCTATATGCTAGTGCAATAGAAAGTCTGAAGCCTGATGTACACTATGGTGTGCACTCGTGCTGATATAGCACATGCACAGTGTAGTCAACAAGTTTATGGTCAAACCTAGAAAGTCACATTGGGAAGTAGTCAAGTGAATTTTCTGCTATCAGAAGGGAACGACAAAAGTTGGACTTGTTCATGGAGGTGGAGATACTTATTTCGAAGTGGAAGGGCACTCCGACTCGAATGATACGGACAATCTTGATGGAAGGAGATCAATCATCGATTACGTTTATACTTTGGTTGGTTTTGTTATCAGGTGGATGGCTACACTACAGTCTTCAGTAATGTTCTAAATGGCGACCACCTAGCCCGCCTAGGCGGCACCTAGGTGGTAGGCGGCACCTCTCTGCACCGCTTTTCGGTAGGCGGTGGAGTAGGCGGTCAACGGAGGTTGGCAACATAGGCGGAGATGAGACGGCGTAGGCGGACGCCTAGACGGAGCAATACCTAACAAGATATTTTGGTAAAAAAAAAAAATTGTAAGCATTATGGGCCGATGGTTCACTTTTAGAAAACTAAAACTTTATAAATCTTCGTTCTACAACTTAGTTATGCATGGAATACCCTTAAAATATACATATTATGCAAAAAAATAGTAGTAAAATAGTAAAAATTGTTCAAAAGTATCGACCGTTTAGGCGGCGCGTAGGAGGTGCCTAGGCGGCCTAGGCGGTAGGCGAACTCTCTCCGCCGCACACCTGCCTACCGTCGTTTAGAACATTGGTCTTCAGTTGTCTTGTCCACCACGGATTCAAAGCACATGGCAATAACAGAAGGAAGTAGAGGTGAGCATTTCTCGATTTTAAACCGAAAACCGATTCGAACCGAACCGAAATAGTGGTTTGGTTTTCTATAGTACGGTTTAGTTTTTGGTTTTAGTTTTTGAAATTTAGATTTTTTTTTTTCGGTTCGGAGTTCGAATTTGGAAATTTTTGACCCGAACCGAACTAAAAACCAGGTTATAGATATTTTAAATTAATCTCTATGATTTTTTTGTAAGTTTTCTTGTTTTATGATATCTTTTATCCCAATTTTTGTAAATTTATGATATGTCCTCTCGTCCATCCTAACTTTTTCTTCAATTTGTTTTTCAGTTGAATATAGAAGCTTTGTTTCTTAACACAAAGGTGGTCATTTTTAATTTTCCTTATTCCTTCTAATTTCAATCCAATTTTAGTTAAATTAGTCACATTCATTTCTACTATATTTTCATATTCTGAGTCTTTAGGTTTTTGTTTGCTAAATTAGGAACAAATATAGTCATTTTTTAATGTACTTGATTTTCTTTTAGTTGGTTTTGGCAAAAGTCCAACATATCAAGATAAGTCCAGTCCAACGAAATAATCGAACTAAACTGAATTTAATACGTTTCGGTTTGGTTTTTGTGAAAAGTCGGTTCGGTTCAATTGGTTTTGAAATCGGTTCCGTTCAGTTCGGTTTACTCAAAGTCGGCTCGGTTTGAACTGAACCGATCGAACACTCATCCCTAGAAGGAACGAAGGAAGGCATATGGTTAAAGGGGTTGGTAAGCGATCTCAGATTCCATCGAGAGCTTCATTTTATATTGCGATAGTCAAAGTTCGACTTACTTGACGAAGGTTCCAAGTGTTTCACAATCGGAGAAAACATATCGAATGAGATACCACTTCATCCGTTTGGAGAAGAGGATCCGGATCAAGAAGATCGACGCCGAGGACAATCCAGCCGATATGCTCACAAAACCGGTATTCAAACAATGTTTGGACTTGCTCAATGTTGACATTTGGAACTAGCCCTCCCATGGGGCGTTTAGATAGAAGCAGAGTCTTATATTCACGTCAGAGATTCAATTCAAGGTGGAGATATCTTGAATCCCGTTTCTTATTAAGCTTAGGAATCATAGTTTCTTTATTAGGATTAAGAATCCTAGTTCTTTCTAGGACAATAACCTTAAATGAATGTACATGTGATATATTTTGTTATTTTGACTCCTGTCACTCATAAGGGGAGATGGAAGCATATGTGCATAATAAGAGGAGAGGATTATGTTATAACTTGCTCATACATTCTCTGTTGCATTGTTCACACTTCATAGAGCGTTGTTATAACAGAGGAACTTAGAGGAAGGCTTAAAGAAGTTTCTTATGACCGGGTTAGCAATTCGGCAAACGGAAAAAATTTGGAACGGCAAAAGTACGAGTATAAATCGATACAATATAAGTAAAATACGGTCAAAATTCGTCTAAAGAAAAATATTCGGATCAGATTTAATTCGTGTTTAGTACGTTTCATATAAATCAATTCGGCACTAAAAATTCGACATATATATAGGGACCACCCACCTCTACTCCTTCATAAACAAGGGTTCAGTGTGAGAGTAAGAAGAGGTTGGATGATACAAAACCGAAAGTTTTTTCTTTGATTGTTGCAAGTAACATGTGCAAAAGACTCTTGGGTTTCTTTTTTTGGTTACTGTGAGACTTTTTCTTCTTTTCCTTTGATAATTTTTTAGAATTGTGCCAGTCTTAATATCTAATAGCAGCAAGAGTCAAGAAAGTTAAGACAGTTGGGTTTCTTGGTAATATTTTTTTGGCCAAATTTTTTAAAATTTCGTACGGTACGCGTTTAAAACGCCACAGGCTTAAAATTCGCGTACAAATTCGAATTTTTCAAAAGTACGTAAGTATTATACGTTTATGTAAGATACGAAAAAATTCGCGTATAATACGCGTTTTATTCGGGTGATTACTAACAAGGACACTAGAGCAACACAATAAACATATTTTAGAAATAGGGAAAAGTATACTTTTGGTCACTGAATGTTTGTCTGACCAAAGTTTTAGTCACTCAAAGATATTTTCCAAAAATTTAGTCACTGAATGTTTGGTCTTCCAAAAAAATGGTCACTCTGTTAAATTGTTGTTTGTTTTATTAACGATTTTTGTTGACATGGCATGTTATGTGCCATGTCAGTTGTTAAGTATGACGTGGCACATCTACGTGGGTTATTTTTGGATTTTATTTTGCAAAAAAATTCGTTTGGGTATTAAGTTATGTGTCATGTTTCAATGTTTATGACATGATATTTCATTTTTTTTAAAAACTTAATATCCAAACAATTTTTTTTGAAAAATAAAACCCAAAAATAGCCCACGTAAATGTGCTAGGTCATACTTAATGACTGACATGGCACATAACATGCCATGTCAACAAAAAATGTTAATAAAACAAATAACAATTTAACAGAGTGACCATTTTTTTGGATGGCCAAACATTCAGTGACTAAATTTTTGGAAAATATCTTTGAGTGACTAAAACTTTGGTGCGGCAAACATTCAGTGACCAAAAGTATAGTTTTCCCTTTAGAAATATATTAGTGAACTTTTTGCTCGAGTAAAACTTTGATACCGAAGGGGGTATCAAAGTTTTGATACCCCCTATGTATGACAAGTGGAGCCCCCTCAATATTTATGTATATATATATATATATTTACACATTTTACGAAGAGGGAGGGACCCACATGTCATACATAGAGTATCAAAACTTTGATACCCCGTTCGGTATCAAAGTTTTCTCCTTTTGCTCATAGGAGCAATAAGAAATTATCTTGAACAATAACAACATCGCACTAAATAGTATACTCGATGTACTACAACATATCCTGACGTTCTAAGAAACTTCATATTCAATTGTATTGGTGGTCATGACAAATGATTCTTCAGCAGTAACCATTGTAGTTCAAGTAAATAAATCTAGCATCACCCATGTTCTGTCTGTTAAATCAAGCAATGGCTGCAAATTTTGCACCCTTATCTGCTCCAAGAGTACAATCAATTCCAAATTTGAATAGGCAAAGTGGACACTGGGCCTGGAAAGAACTTCATGTGAAAAAAGAAAAATCGGAACCTAACACTATTTACAGTATAGAGCATCTTGAACTTCAAAAATTGAACAATCTGAATCCATATCAATGTAAAAGCATGCATACCATAAATTGCAACATAAGATTCAGGTTTCAACCATCAACATGGGAAGAACTTGCAATAAATGTTGTTGCAAACAGTATGGCCAGGCTTTTGTAGATGGGAGAAATCTTGTAAGTTTTTGTTATGGGAGTGTTACCACGATTCAAGCATCCAGAATGTCTCAAATATTGCAAAATTTGTAGAAACCAAACAATGGGGGTATTTTTAGCACATGAAAATTTGAGTTTTCCAGCAACTATCTTCTTAAGACTAGCACAAAACATCTGTTTCTTAAAGGGTACCTGTACTGGAAGTTCTACATACAATCAACTTCAACTTCTCTTCATCAGAGAGAGCCTCCTCTGGACCTCCCTCTCTGCTGTCTGAACATAGAACTCGGCTCCAAGCATGTCTTTTATAGCCACATTAGAGGACACACTAGCTTCTACCGTGTCGACAATCACTTCAACCAAGAGAGCGAACCCTAAAGCGGCAAGCAAGCGGACCGCATTGGCTATCCGACACACAAACTGCCTTGTCTCGAAAGACACTAAGGACTGAACCTGGGTTTCATCCAGTTTGTTCTTCTGGTCTACCACCATGTCATTTTCTCTGACCTCTACATGCTCACCGACCCAAACGTAACCGTTGCTGGAGATGGTGGAAATGGTGCTTACGACGTTTCACTAGGTACGCTGGAACTGTAAGCATTTGACCCCTCGTAAGCTGCAAGCGAAGTAATAATCATATTATATACTTACAAACCGCTTATCAGAGTTATTTTTCGTCCGTTTCTAAGATATATTATAAGAAGTAAACGCATAGTATGATGACTAAGACTACTGAATTCTTAAAAAAAAAAAAAAAAAAAAAAAAATAGGGTGCGTTTGATTGCAAGGTGGAAAATATGTATGATGACTAAGACTACTGAATTCTTAAAAAAAAAAAAAAAAAAAAATAGGGTGCGTTTGATTGCAAGGTGGAAAATATGTGGAAAAGAAATTAATTCCATGGAATTATTTTCCTAGGAAAAAAATTCATGGAATTTAAAAAAAATTCCATGGAAAACTTAATTTGGGTGTTTGGTTGCCACTATTTTCCACAGGAAATAGTTATTTTCCATGGAAAATGATATCTTCCCATGGGTTGGACAAGTTTCATTTTCCACCATTTTAGAGGAAAATATGGAAAATGATAGTTTTTTGGAAAATAATTCCATGGAAAATATAAGCTATCAAACACTACAATTGGTGGACAATTTGTGATGGAAATATTTTCCATGGAAAAAAAAGCCCAATCAAACACAACCTTATTAACGAAAAAATTATTTGATCTTTTGAGTCTCAACCAATAGAAGGCAGCAAAGCTATGTGCACGGACACAGCAAAATGAGTGTCTGTACCAGTGTGAGTGTCCGTGTTCGTGCAACATATGTTACCTACTTGAAATGTGTGTATTCCGTATACCTATCGTGTCTGTATCCATATTCGTGCAACATAGAGGCCAAGAGTCTTTTAGTTCTATTAAGATACATAGAGAAGTAAGACTATACGTTCTTTATTTACAAAAAAAATTCCATTAATTTTACTGCAACTTTCCCAATAACTTCAAAAAGATATACTGAGCTCTTTTTCTGTAAGTAATAAGGGAAATTTTGGCTTGTCCACGTCAATGGTAATTTACGTCGTCAATGGTAATTTACGTATGTTTTGGTCCCTTATAAATTTTCAGTAACAAGGGAATGGGATAAAGTTCTGTTTCAACATCCGATATCCACCAAATAAGATATAGTTTGACACTGATACATTCTTGGATTCTCAATTTATGTGGCAGTACTAAAACCAAACTAGTGTACATTCTAAGATGCAGATCACCATCAATGGAGAACAACAATAATGGAGCATAAGTATCTATTATCAGGAATCCAAGCAGTATTCAAGCGATGATCATTGCCCAGCAGCATCGACCATTTGTGGCCAAGAGGGGAATAGTGCATGTGCGCTGAAGGATGATAACTGATAATACTCGGGTATTGTGAACTGTGTATCAAGGAGCTTCAAGACATTCAAAGAGTATGTATTACCATTTACAAGGTTTGATGGCCATACAGACCTCTATGCAGATAATTATATGGTTCAACCGTACTAAGTAATCATCACAACAAATCTCAATGTCAATGCATCTTAAAAATTGGGTTGTCTAAACAGAAGAACTCTATAGTGGAGTCACCAAAATATATCGCCAAGTTACTGCCAACTGTCAACCATCTCGTATAAGCCGGTCTTTGCCAAGGCCTAATGGTAAACCGAGACCAAGAAAGTGTAAACTAACAGAAGGCAAGTTAGAGTTACCATATCTATCATGTAATTTCAGCTCATGAAACTAGGATCAAACTTCAAAAGTATCCTATGAATCACAATGAAAGAAGATTAAAAAAAAAAAATGTGACTTATATGCTAAGAAATATCTTTCCATTTGGCTCCTTATATTATGCCACAGATCTGAATGTCAATTCTTGTAGCAAATTGTAGTACCTCACTTATTCCTCTAAACAATATCCTTTGAGTAACTTGAAAGGTTGCTCCTTATTGCCTGGACTCAGACTGTATGAATATTTTGGGTAGGCTTAATTGCAACCTGATACCCTCAACCATTCCACTTTTTCAACTTGATACCGTAAACTTTTTTTGTAACGATTTGGTACCCTGAAAAAAAATTAGGACAAAAATATCCATGTTTAAAACTTAAACAACCCCTCCTCCAGCACCCCCTTACCAACCCCCCCCCCCCCCCTCCCGCCTACAGGGGGCAGCCGAGATAAAGGGGGCGGGGGTGCATCTGAGAGAGAAGGGGGAGGAAAGACGGGAGTAATTTTGTCTTTTTGAAAATTTTGGATATAAACTTGAAATATTAAATAGTTGATGGTATCAAGTTGTTGAGTAAAAAAGTTTAGGTTATCAAGTTGAAAAACTGAAATAGTTAAGGGTATCAAGTTGCAATTAAGCCTTTCGGGTACTTCCACCAACAGTTTATCTACCGTTCGAGCCTTCGAGGTTTGATGACAAGGCACTCTTTGGCTGCTACGGCTAGGAACTAACAGCAACTCATACAGGGTTTGTATCAAAGTGATATGCAGCTCAATAAGCATTTCAGTTGTTTTGTAGGATGATGATAAGGTCTCAGCTATATGATATAAAAACGGTTATATATTAAGTAGACTTCTTGATTCCCCATTTACAAAAGTTTTTTGCTATAAACATCACCTCCATGCAGTGTATACATTGTCCCCCTTACTCCACTTGGATCGCTTCCATGTTGTATGTCCACCTACAGTATAACTGGAGTTCAAGGTTCGACAGCTAGGCCCTCCTTGACTGGCTCAACTAGGAATTGGCACCGACTTGCGCAGGGTTCATGTCAAGTCGACATGGAGTTGCATAATTGTAAGATGATGAAGTTTCTGCTATGTGATATAAACAGTTATCTTAAGTACTTTTTTATTCTTAGTTTACCAAACATTTTTTGTATGCATTCACCAACTTTGATGTTATGCATGGCATTCCATCTTGTATAATATTCCACCCTATCTCTCTAGCAAATATAAATTTGAATCCTTTTGGGTTAAGTTGATTGTTGTTTCTTAGTTCCATCTCTACTGCAGAACCGGATGGGGGAGCAATTTGTGAATAGCATTCACACTACTAGATTGCTTGAGATATAATAAACAATCAGAAGAGGAATCACAAATCACACATGAGGAATTTAGAAGTAGAGGGGTGATTGCCTCCTCCAATAAACAATCCAAAGCTTAAGCAAAGCAATAATAATATCCGTTGATGCAGTTCTAAAACAAGTGCTTGTCCCCAAAGAAAGACGTACCTAAATAACTAAATTTATGTAAAACCCCCAGAATACATGCAATAAGTACACTTAGCCGTTTTCATATATAGGAGAACCATATTTCTAATCTTGATGCTCCCCAAAAAAACTGTACCTAAATAACTAAAATTTATGCAAAACTCCCAAAACGAATGCAATAAAAGTACACTTACAAATTTACAGGAACACTTCCTAACAGGAATGCAACTCTTTATTAAGTTAATTTAATTTTTTTTTAAAATATTTATTCTAATATTTCCAAAAATTAACACACTAGATGATAAATATGGGCCCTTGAATTTTCTAAGAAAATTACTAAATAATGATCAATGACCAAATATGCTCCTGCATTAGAATAGGATATAAAAGTTTCGTCCTGTGAAGAAACTCTAGAAGGAAATTATTCCAGAATGTTACAAGAACAATTGAAATTTTATGTAAAGTTTTTTCTTAATAGTACATGATCATTCAGTGTGTCATCTGACCTCTTCTTCTCCGAACTGGATATAGCAGAGTTGGAAGTGTCTTGTTCTTAAGAATCTTAACCATCAGTGTTAGAAGATGACTAAGCCATGAAGCCTGCTGCTGGATCTTTTCATAGGGATCCTGTTCAGTTCATCACTTGGTTTTTATTTTTCTTCACCAACGTTCAGTAGCTTTTTCTTCATCTGGCTATAAGTTGATTCATGGGCCCTTTAATTCTAATAATTCTTCTCTCAACTATGCATCAAGACTTCAGAAGAAGTTAAACTCCTTTAACAGATTGTCGCCCATGTGGAAAGACAGGTTTCTAAGGCGAACGAGAAAGGCTTTTCAAATATTTTAGGGGTTGAAAAGTCTGGAAATTTCGCTTGAAGGCACTTTGGCAGAAAACTTCAGTTATGCATTGTAACTTTTCTAGTCATTGTAAGGCCCTCTTACAACTCAGGACTCAATTAAAAAACAAGTCTGTAAGGTTACGCTTAAGTTGGAACAGGTGAGATAAAAGGTTCCCAGATTATTCTATCTGTATATATTAAGATTAGCTTAAGCTTCGATATCTGATGTAAGAAATGCTTATATGTCAAACATCCTCATTGGTAACCGCAGCAGGTTTTTTCGGATCTAATACTGGTTGACATACCTAATTTAGAAAACAGCTAGACAACAACTTCAGTAAAAGGCTTGACTAATATAATTCTTCCACGATTGGTTCAATCCTGAGTCTTCTATTTCTCCCTTCATTTTAACAAATGGTATTTCTGTTTCATATTCTAGCAATCACATAGTTTAAAGATAGTAATCCAAACAGGTCATCATGCAGGACTGATGCATTCAATACTGCTTCATGTGTGCAAGAAAAGTTTGGAAATGTAGAAAGGTACCTTCCCATATTTCTGACTTCTTGCCTGTAGTAGTAAACTCCCATCATGCTGGAACCCTCGAACTTCAGCCTGAAAACAAAAAGGAGTTACTAATACAACCTCACAGTTCATAATTGCAATTTAATCAAAATCCATTGCCCAAAGAGGAAAAATAAAAGGACTTCCAGAATCAAATGCTACATCAACTATATACGGTTTGAGCAACTTCTAAATAATGTTGTGAATGAGATGGATGAGTCAGGAGTTTGAAATATCCAAGTGCATTTTTAAATCCGAGTCCAGCATTTATATCTCAAATGAACCACATTGTGGGTAGGATTGGCATACTATTTTTTACCTACAGGAGAAAATGGTCTAAAATTACATCAACCCGATCTCTTTCCAGATTGAACAGACTCATTCTTACACATCTATACACAACCTTGTTGTAGATAAAAACAATAATTATATATAATTCACAAATGTCTTGTTGTCAATTGAGCATAAGATCGGAAATGAAAGTGGGGTGAACCAAATTTGATGTTTCAGAGAGAACAATTGCAAATTGTTTTCTCAAATTCATGATTTATTTAGGAAGAAGTATTTCAATACAATCTGTAATGCCTATAAAGTAGACATCATAACAAGGCTATCATAAGGGCCAAATTTCCGGACTTATAAAATCAGGGCCATGGTATGTTTAAGGGTTAAGAAATTACTATACTACTGGAAAATGTTGCACCTATTGATGAGTACAACGAAAAGATAATCATTGATATGGCGTACATATTTCCTGCACACCGATCCCTAGTAAGGAGGAAGGTAATTTTTTTTGCAGACGGATCAAGAAAGGGGTACACTACAACATGTTTAACAGTTGAAGAAAAGAGAAGGATCTTGATTTGAAAATTTAATGCAAGAAATGGTGAAGTATGGTTCCAAACATAAATAATATCGTAGCATCTCAATTTGGGGTCGCCTACATGAACCCTGTTTCATCCACTCATCTTTGTTAAGTGTCATCTGCCGTATACCATTAATTAGCAAATGGAATGCTATATCCTTTTCATCACCACAATCCAATCTCAGATGATTCTCTTATCTTGTCCTCAATTCACACCAATACTTATCATGGATGCAGTCAATCGTTATCCTATCTTTTAGTGTATAGCCGACCCATTCATCTCAACTATGTTCATTTTTTTGGATAATACACCCAACAATCTGAACCAAAAAATTGTGACCAGTTTATAGTTATATTATAAAATTTTCCGTTCAATTTCAAGGGCATTCTATGATCAGAAACACTCCAGCGCTCCATTTCTACCACTATGTTCTCATTTTATAAACAACATCCTTCTTAACCTCTTCATCATGGTGGATGATAGATACTACATAGTGAAAACTACCACGCTCGGGTATTTCTTAGCCCTTACTATGCACTACTACTTCATTTCTTCTAGAAATATAATTAAAGCTACATTTAATATACTTTGCCTTCGTCGTACTAATTTTAGAATTTAAACCCTTCAAATTATAAAGCTTCTCTCCAAGCTTTCATTCTACAGGCTAACTACTCTCAAATATTATCAACTAGCGCAATCGCATTAGCAACCCATGGATCTAATTATTGACGAACCTAACAAATTCATACACAACTAGTGCAAGTCTTTGATGCAAACCTATGTTCATATGAATTGAAGTTATCCATTCTATTTTCCTCACAGTAGTAGCAATTCTTTTGTATGTAACCATATTAATCTCAATATGGTTTTTGCATCTGTGTTTCTTCTCCAAAAACCACCATATAATCTTCCTAGGATCCTATTATCAACCTTTTCAAGCTGCTGAATACCATATGTAACTTCTCTTCTCTAAATTTTTCTATTAATATGTTGGCAAGTAAATAGCTTCTATGGTTAAACCTTCATGGCAACTAAATAGCCTCTCTTCTTATATGTAGTGTTGTTTACACTTGCTCAATATTTTTAGCCAAACAAAGTCCTCGTGTGATTTACTTGCAAATATATATACTTGATAAAGCCAAGAGAATCCATGAACATATAATAAGAACTTCATTACGGATTATTAATCTACAAAGCAAAGTAGCATAGCAACTTATGTGCAATTTTGAAGCTTAATAGTGATACACGTGACATCATGTATGAAAGCTAGCAGGACACTACCAGGTATCATCAGGTGGCTTTTATAAGATACACAATAAGACTATGTTGTTACTTGTTACCAACCAGTCCACTGCTATCAGGTCGGACTGGATATTCATATTCAGCAACGTTATTTTAAATAAAATATGGATAAACGAAAAAAGAAATATAGTTGGACCAGGATTTTATTTACACTCCTATCATATTTTGAAAGAACTAGTAATATTATGCAGCACTAGCACTAAAACATCTTCGAATTGTATATTCAAGATGTTGCAGCGTCATCAATCATTAAAAACAATAAAATAGTGCAACGAATCAAAGTGAGCATGCTTATGTATTCATAAGTAAAGAAATAATTAACATCATATACTTCATTAATCTTTCTCTAAAATAATTCAGCATAGGGTGAAATGCAGTAATTTGCTTACACAAATAACATCATTTTCTTCAAAGATAACTACGCATGTTCAGTTCGTCGACGGCAGTTCTACGCCTCTGGTAATTGGAAAATAAAACTCAGTGAGGCAATAATTAGTTAGCTCAGAACAACCAGCGAAATTCGTAAAGATGCTTGGTTTATAAGTTTCATAATCAGAAGTACCTGAATACCATCTGGCAGGTTCATAGATGAAAGCATCAATACCGCATCTTGACTGAAATTGATCTCCAATCTCCAGCGCTTTGGAGCAATCTGTAAAAGAAAACAACAAGATAATCCAAGGTGAAAGACAAAAGAGAAAAGTACAAAGGGCATATAACAAATCCATATGGAAGTAAATTGATCACATATTAGCAATAGCATTCTGAATCAATTTCACTGTAGCTTCATTTCCCTCGCTATTAAAATTATATATTGATAATATCAGTAACCTTTTATATGGTCTACCATATTCACTGGTGAATAAATGATGAAGAAATTAGTAGAAGTATGAGAACGAAACCTCAATGACACGACCAACAATAATATCTCCAACCTCTGGCTTGTACCTGCATCACAAGCATTGCTCTCATGAGATGCTAATCAAGCAAATATAATTCCTAAACCAACACATCTAAATCAATAATTAAGTAAGAAAGGTCGGATTGAGTTTATCTGGATTTTGATAAACCTGATATGTTTCCATAACTATAGTGTCTTTATAACAACTGTGAATGGTAGTTTTAAAATATGTGGAAGTCAATGAATATGGATATCATTAGTACCTGGATCTTAGTGAACGAACATAGACCAATTTGTTCACTCGTTCAACCACACCACAGAGTGTTGCCACAACTTCACCATTAAGTTCTGAGGTCCCATGTCCCCTGACCATGTTAAGAAGTTCACAAGGTGAAAAAGAGAATTTAGGGAGTGTTATTGGAGAAGTAAAATAAACACATTAAGGTCTAAACATTGAGTAGCATGTAACACATTACGGTTAACGGTGGGTATGACGAAAAGATAGTCAAATAGATAGCTGGCAATCCCAAGGGTGAAAGAAACTTAAATAAAAGAATTGGATGTACTTGATCAAAATGCACAATTAAAAGATCACAAGCAATAATAAAGGTTTCGCTGGTAATAGCTCAAATTTATATGTTACAGAGAAAAAGAAAATAAGAGGTACATGAAACAATAGCAAAAAGAAGTAAAAATTGTTTGAAGCAATAACTATAAAGTATTCACTGGGTATTTATGAGTAAATACCTGGTATTAGCTAACTTGTCACTTGTGTTGTATGACTATAAATTATCAATAGTTACCCACAAAAGGTGTTTCTGTTTATATTATTACGCCTTAACCTCTCTGAACATATAAGCATTTATCATGAGTTTGAGAAATTTTAGATTATACGAATTTTCTTAAAACGAATCACCAAAAACAAGCCAAAAAGTAATAAAAGAAAAAGGGAAAAGAGCAGTAAAGCACCACTATAATCAACTTTGGTTCACATGTTTTAATAAATAAAATCTGGATATATTGTTCCTAGAAGATTAAAGATGCTAATCTTAGTTATTCTATTATGTATACATGTATGGATATTCATAAATGCTTACGACAGGGGTATCTATGTGAAAAAGAAGTATTTCAAGGCTACACATGCAATTAGAAACATAAGTAAAAGGTGGATATTTGAGACAGTATACATGCCAAGACCCAAATAAAGGTTAGACCGAAATGAGCAGATATCCTTTCAACCATAAAGCATAGCGTTCATGGACACGAAATGAAAAACTTGAAAGAACAAACAATTCTACGTCTCCGATACTATTGAATGCTCAATTTGGAAAAGTGGTTCCAAGTAATACGTAATGCGGTAATGGCTAAAAAACCCACTTTGCAACTTGAAAATAAAATCAGGTCACTCTAGAATCAGTGTCATGGTCGTGTCTCCATGATCGTATCGCGTCTAATATCGTTATCTGTGTCCGTGCAACATAGTAAACATCAAATAAAGATGAAATCTTTCGGAACAGTAGAAAAAGTTGAACTGGACAATAATACAAACACATGGAATGCATACGCAATGCTGTCTATAAATCCACGAATGCCCAATTAAGCAATGAGCATAATCAACGTAGACAATCCAGGAACCAGGGGCACCCAAAAAAAGGGGCGCCCGTGTCGCGTTGCGACATGGCGCACAACAAAGAAAGGGTGAATCTTTACGTATTCGTGTTCGTTGCGACTTGGTGAACAACAAAGAAAGATTGAATCTTCATGGAAGAGCAGAAGAAAGAAAGACTGGGCATTAATACAAACGGGTGGCGCATACTTGAGGATGCCGTCTTCGTTGCTGACGGGGATGGTGTCGGCGACGGTGACGGAGGCGGTGGACTTGGAAGCGACGTCCGGGAGCTGCTGGAGAGCCGACTGCAGCCTGACTCTTTGCGTCTGGTTCAGAGGAACCTGAAGCCCTCTCATCGCCCTCTTCTTCAGAAAACCACAAAATGGAGAAGGAAACCGAACCCTAGGGTTTAACCGGTAGTAGGAGTTCCGACCACCGTCGATGCCCTTTCTTGGCCGACGGTGTCAAAAATACCAACAAAAAATGACTAAAAAAAATCAACCACACGAACAAACGATCAATCACAAAAAAAAAAACTTTTGATTAAGTGATAGTGTTCTTAATAACACAAACAAACCATCGGTAAAAGAAAAATTCACCTTTCTTCACCGGCGGTGTTCCAAATTCTCGACCGCCTCCGAGCCCTAAATCGTCTGACCGCTGCCAAAGTCCTTCGACATCTACGCGTTGCTGACGAAATCTCCGCCGACGAAGTTGCCGCCGCTCCTGGTCAAGAGAGCCGAGTAGAAGATTGAGGAAGAGGAGAGGGAGGAAGAGGGGGAGGGGGAGGGGAAGGTTAGGGCAAGGTGTTGTGGGAGGAAGAGGACATGGAGGTGTGGGGGCTTTGAGGGAGGAAGAGGAGATGGAGGCAAGATCAAGGACCCTCTTTCCTGCGCAGGACGATGGTAGCGTTGCAAGGATCGAACCAATTCATGTACACTATGATGTCGAAGTCCTTCATATCTAGAACTATCGCATCAAGACCATCTTTTGACCCCCAATATATAGGCAAATATTAAAGACCACCCCTAAATTACTAAGGGCCACCAACCTACTAAGGGCAACCATCATACACTTATTTTTTTACTAAGGGCAACCTAAACTAATTCATTCTACTAAGGGCTACCCAAAAAAAAAAAAAAACACAAACACAAAACCCAAACCACCCCTCCCCCCCCCCCCCCCCCCCCCCCCCCCTCCTGTTCATTTCCCCCTCCTCCATTCTCCCCACTCCACGAAATTCCCTCTCCCCACTCCACAAAATTCCCGCTCCCTACTCCGACAGCCCCCCCTCCTCCACGAAATTCCCTCCCCCCTCCGACAGCCTCCCTTCCCCCCTCCTCCACGAAGTCCCCTCCCCCTTTCCGACAGCCCCCCCTTCCCTCCTCCACGAAATTCCCTCCCCCCTCCGACAGCCCCCCTTCCCCCCTCCTCCACGAAGTCCCCTCCCCATTATCCATGGTTGTTAAATAAGAACGGCTGAAATTCTCCAGAGATTTTAGTTTTGACATGAAATTTTAACATTAAATTAGATGTGAATATTATTTTTCACTCTTCTGTTCTATCATCAGCATTTATATTAAATGCAGTGGAAATGTTTGAAAATAATAAAGTACATCTTTTTAGTGAACAGGAATGTTGAATTACATTTGGCTAATGTGCTTCATCAGCTCATGTTGAATCACATTCCTCTGCTCAAAATTCAGAGGCATAAAAAGCTTTTATAATAAATATATGATATGATGAATGTCTACAGATTGATAGGGAGAATTTGAAGCATATCTCAAAAGGACTGCAGGCCAAGCCTGCAGTCACTGTAGCCTCTTTTTTTTGGGTAGAATGAGTCCACATTTAGCTTCTGTCGACATTGGACTGCAGCCTAGGCTGCAGTCCTCAACGAAACTAGGACTGCAGGCCAAGCCTGCAGTCACTTTAGCCTCATTTTTTTGGTAGAATGGTGGCCCTTAGTGTTTTGAAAATGGCAAACTTGTAATTTTTTTAAAAAATTTAAGTTGGTGGCCCTTAGTAATTTGGGGGTGGCCTTTAACATTTGCCAATATATATGGTTCCTCCCCCGCAAGCTAAATTTGTGAGTAGTGGCACGTCCGAAGGCATACTTACGCTAAGATCAAGTTCTAACGACATTACGGAAAATTTGTGCTCGGCGGTGAAGTCCGCCGATATGAAAGTATACGAAGCGCCTGAATCAAATAACACATGAGCAGGTATATTATTGAAATTCAATATACCTGTCACAACAGTGTCGGAAGCGAACGCCTCGTCTCGAGTCAAGGCGAAGACGAGCCCTTGAGCATTATGACGTTGGGCTTGGTTGTTGGGTTGAGTGGGCTGAGGAGGTCGGAGCGCCTGTCCTCGATTCTCTTGACGGTGTTGTTGTGGTGGTGCGTTGAGATGATTTGGTTTTCGAGCCGGGCAATCTCAAAATTGGTGCCCCCTTTGTCCGCAAAAGAAACATCCCCCGTCGTGAAAAGAACAGTCATTGGCATGGTGGCCGATGTTGTGACATTTTGTACAAGGAAATGGAGGGGTTCGCCCCCTGTTGCCGCCATTGTTTGGGCGCTTTGATGTGTAGTTGTTGCCTCCCGTATAGCTAGGACGTTTGTGATTGGAATGGCGCACAACGTCGGCAGCAACGGAAGGGTATTCGCTCTCAAGGCGGAGAAAATGATTCAGAGCATCGTCCGTGGTCTTGTACTGTGGGACCCCGACATGTGTCACCCCCAGTTTTCATGAACAGGAGTATTTTGGTAATTTTTCACTTTAAAAATTATTTTGGAATTATTTATTTATTTTTTGTATTATTTTGGGGTTATTAGAATCGGGTTCGAATTTCAACCCATTCCGACTTGTTTTGACTTGTTTCGGGGACCCGGGGTAGTTTTGACCTTAGCGGGCCCACACACTAGCTAGCCATGGCCCACAATATTACCATCAAAAGTTAGAGGGATTAGTCATGACTCCATGGATTAGGTTAGACCTAATTAGAACTTTAGATTTACATTTTTTAACCCCCAAACCCTAAGCAACCTTGTGTAGAGCTAATAAAACAATTAGAGGACAAACTTGTAAATAGTCAAAAAGGGGGAGAGGAGCTTGCTTTGGCCGGCCACACATGTAGGGGGTGGGTAGGAGAGAGAAAACCATTTTCTTTTGTTCTCATCCACTTCTTCTTCTTCTTCTCCAAGGGTTCCTTCCATTTTTGAGAGCTCACCATTGTTCCATCTCCAAATAGGTAAAAATTCTTCTCTAAAATAATTTCCATTTCATGTAGAATGGTTAGGAAACCCATAGGAATGTGTCCCATGGTTGTGTCTCCATTAGAGACCATTTTGTGTCCTTTTGGACATTTTTAGAGGTGTCCAATATGTAGGATTGTGTCCTAATAGAAAAACCCTCTATTTGGACTCATGGATATTGTTTGTGTATTGTTTTTGTGTTGTTCTTACTTGATTCCAGATTTTTACATGTTCTTAGAATGTATTTTTCCATGTATCCCGATCCGTTTCCATATATATATATATATATATATATATATATATATATATATATATATATATATATATATATATATATATATATATATATATATATATATGGTGGGTTATATGTGGATATATTTGTGATGGGGTGATGTTGTTTGTGTTGGGGAAAAGAGCTACACAGGTTCGGCCAGCTAGGAGAGGGGAGCATTGAGTGTTTGTGTGTGTGTGATAGTGTGGTGATGGTGTTTGGAGTTATGGTTGAGAGGGGAAACATGTGATGAGAGATTGAGAGAGTTTATGAGATGAGTTTGTGGGTGTTTAGAGAGGGGGGGACCCATTTCTTGGCTGTCAAAGCAGCCCCAAACCTGTCCACTCTTGCCCCCACATGGCTGTCAACACAGTCCATGTGTTTCCCTTTGGGACAGCCCCAAAACTGTCCAACTCCACTACATGGCTGTCCCTCCCATTGCCACAATTTCAGTCCTACACTTGGCTGTCAATATAGCCCATGTGCAGTCCCTTAAACCCTTCATTTCAGCCCCTATTTCACTGTTAATTCAGCCCCCACATTACTCTAAATTCAGTCCACAAAACCCCTCAAAAATCAGTCCAAAACCATCCTAATACACCCCCATTTCAGTCCCTTGTTAGCTGTCCATATACCCCTTTTAAACCATTTCAAAACCAGTCCATAACACCACTCAAGAACAGCCCATATAAGCCCCATTCAAATCAGCCCACTTCCCCTTGAAATCAGTCCATATATTAGCCTTGTGTGTGTGTGTGTATTTGTGAGAGCTTGTGAGTGTGTGTGTGAGGGTTATGAGTGAAACTAGTATCCTATAGTACATCCTTTAGCTAAACTAATAGGAAACCTATAGGAGAGCCTATGAGTGATAAATATAGGAGTGTATCATGAGAGTGGGTTGTGTGTAGATGAATATGAGAGTGTGAAAGGGTAAATTCATGAGATAGGATAGGTAATAGGGTAAAACAATATCCCGTATCCCAACATAGCCTAGATACCTAGGATACCCAAATTTCTTGGTAGGTAAACCTTAGATGGGTTGATATCTAGCTACTCTAAGGAGCCTAGGCTAGTACCATGGGTATTTGCGGGGTTTCCTTGGTATTGGGCAAGGTATCGGGATTTACCTTAGAAGGGTAAATACTAGTTTTGCCTAGAAATAGGATAATGGTGTTAGAAGTCTAAGATAGAGTTAGAACTTGATTCCCGTGGTTGGTAATGCTCAAATATGGTACTCATAGACTAGTTTTGACGTCGGTTGACCTTTTGACCAAAAGTCAACAAAAGTCAACCGAGAGTCAAACTTAGTCTTTAAGCGACCCGATTTGACCGAAACCAACCCAGAGTTGACCAGTTGACTGAAAGTCAACAATTGGTCAACATTAGACTAGTTTGACCTAGGGTTGACCTAGAGTTGACCAGAGTTGACCAGAGTTGACTTTTTGACCAAAAGTCAACTGTAAGTCAACCGTTGATCCCGATTGACCTAGTTTGACTCGGAATGACTCCCAGTGACCCAGTATGACCTAGTATAACTCAGTTTGACCTAGATTGACCTAGTTTTGACTTAGACTTGCATTCATGAATTATATTAGTTTCCTTTTTCAGTATTAAGCCATGTTTGACTCATAGTATCTTATTTTAGGTCTGTGATCACTCTGAGCGTCTATTCACCCTATCAGCTCAGGACCACAGGCGAGTACATTTACTGATAGTTTTCATTGTCTTGATATCTACTATATCCGATTCAGTCGTAGTATTTTACTTGATTCCTGACACGACGTTTCACGGACTAGTATACGTCGGATTCTGTCATGAGATGTTATCCCTAGACTCTCTTAGTATATGAGTATGTGATATTCCTGTGTTCCTGTACTTATATAGACACTGATTTGGGAGTGGGCTGGCCCTATGGTCTTGAACCTCGTGTCATGACGTGCCATGTCCGGATCCGTGATACTATTCGGGGATAGAGAAATTATTAGGGGTTATGTGATCAAAGCCTTCCTGTAACTATATTTTGCTAGCGCCACCCTCACCTCACGTAGGGTGTAGCAGACACCCCATTACCAGTTATCCAGGTTGGACGGCATGACTCTCCGTTGAGTACACCGCGGATTACCGGGCCAAGTAGATAACCATCTCTTGCTTCCCTAGCCGATCACATATCGCTCTAATAATTCAAATCACCTTTTTACATTTATTGTCATATCTTATATTTTCAGTTCACCTTTACTTACTGTACTTTCACCATGCTATGATTCATTTCTCACATGCTCTACCTGTCTTTTATACTGTACCATGATTTGAGACCAAGTTCTGTTTGGAAGGAGGGTTACAACTCCGGTCCTTGTTTGGTTCAAGGGTTGTAACTCGGCTTTTCAAATGGTTCCCAAGTCGCCTATATCTTTTGTCTTGTATTTCATTATTGCTGTCTCTTATAGTATTTCTCAATTCATATGGAACTGCTGTTGGTGTTTATACTTGCTCATTTTTCTGACATGATACCGTTGACAAAATTTACAAATGACTCTGAGACTGACTGCCCGACCTACTATGGGTTTGAGTCTGATGGACTAGATTTAGACCGTGGCTTATTGGTAGAGCCACTGGACTTTGCTCACCCTGAGTAGCATAGTTAGTTAGGTTTGCCTGGCCTGCGAGCCAGCTAGTACATTTCAGTTTGTAGTATCTTTATATTTATATTATCTGAGACTCTGGATGTTGCGTTAGCTCTGACTTGTGGATTTTGGACTCGTTTCCTATTTTATCTATCGTATCTCTTTTCAAGCTATCTACCTTAGTTTTGATTATGTGATTGAGACTGTATTGCTATGTCACCTCCATTCGGAGTGTATATACTGTACAGGTACATTTATCTGTTTTAGTCGTAGTATTTACAGACCCTATATACAGCGTTCTACCACCGATACTGTGGCGTAGGCTGGACGTAACTACGTGCTCGTGCCCCTATCTAGGGTGCGGGTCGTGACATGTTTTTGTGGTGGCCCATGCAGGTCAGTGTCGCAATTATTGCGATCTCGTAATGGTGCTCGACTTAGAGCACTAATTACGAGCCTACGACTAGGACGTAGGATCTAGGGTATGGTAGGATTTACTCAATCACATTTTAGGAAAATTTTGATCTTTTGATTACCATGACAACTCTTCTTGCATTTGAATTCAATTGTCCTCCTTTGATAATATCTTATCTTGTGCCATATTGATCTCTTGGGTTCAATTCATCTTCAGGATGACGGTGACTCGTTCTCAGGCGGCAGGGCCTAGTACAGTACCAGAGAGGTCAGATCCCGGAGGTCTTCCACCTTCAGCTGGGGGAGTTGCAGTTCAGGGAGCTGCCACATCAGTCCCTGCCCTTCCGGCGGGAGCGGCAGCGACGGTTTCAGGAGGTCTTCCACCTCCAGCAGCGAGACCGTCCATGGTCATCCCTGACATTCTTCTACCGCCGCCTCAGCTACCGACAGACGCTCAGGGGATGATGGCCCTTCTGCAGCAGATGCTGCAGACACAGAGAGCACAGGCAGAGGCACAGCACCGTCAGGCAGAGGTGCTGCGACAGACGATGGAGAACTCACATCAGCTAGCTATGGCAGCAGTACAGAGAGGTGCACCGGCTACAGTTCAGGGAGCACCAGCACAGCAGCAGGGTCAGGGGAGGCCCGGTACACACCTCCACTTCAGGAAGATGAACCCGCGGGAGTTCAAGGGTACCGAGGGTATCCTATATGCGAACGACTGGCTAGAGGATGTCCAGCTGAGTCTGGAGTTGGCAGAGGTCCCGAGAGGTCTGTGGGTGACGTCTGCAGCGAGCCAGTTCTTCGATATAGCGCTGACTTGGTACCGCACGGATCCGCGTGCGTCAGTGAGAGGTTTGTCTTGGGAGGACTTCAGGAAGCTCTTTAAGGAGAAGTTCTACCTAGATGTAGCCTTTACAGCTCTGGAGGGGCAGTTTGCCAGTTTGGTGCAGGGGAACTCGTCGGTGGACGAGTACGCAGCGGAGTTCTTCCGTTTGAGCCGGTTTGCACCCAGTTTGGTTCAGGATGAGGGGTGCAAGGCCCAGAAGTTCAGGAGGGGTCTCAACCATGCAGTGCGCACTCGCACATCTGGGCGACGAGACACGACCTTCGAGCAGATCCTTATGGAGGCTCAGATTGCAGAAGAGGACTTTGGCCTCAGGCCGAAGAGGAGCAGCGACGCTCTTGGAGCTAGTTCGAGTGCAGGGCCAGTGAAGCGCCCACACTTCCAGCAGAGGCAGTTTCAGCAGCAGCAACCTCAGTTGCAGTTCCAGCAGGCACCGGCGCGTGCCCAGCAGCACCAGGGACAGGGCCAGAGGCAGGCCATCCAGTGTGCCTTCTGTAAGAAGATAGGGCACACCGGGGAGGTCTGTAGATTGAGGCTGGGAGTTTGTCTATTCTGTGGAGCTCCAGATCACCAGATGAGGGACTGTGCTGCCCGTGCAGCCAGACAGGCAGGCCAGGATAGAGTGCGGCAGGCTAGAGGAGGCCAGCAAGGGCGCGCGTTCGCCATGGCAGTTGAGCCCACTCAGGCAGTAGCAGAGCAGATAGCAGGTTCCAATCTTTCGATCTTATTTCCGCTTTGCTTCCTCATAAACTGTCTTGAACTTCGATTCTATCTATTCTTTGCTCGTTGGAGAAATTTTGTTCTTGTGATGTGACATTTTCTGAGATAAGTCGTATGGGCTAGGTTACCTCGATTATGAGATTTTGGAATCCTCTAGGGTCATGCTAGCAGGCAGAGTGAGGACATATAGTCGGACTATGGACGTATTCCTAGGGTATAGGAATTTAAGGTTTTTGCTGCCAAGCTAGCGGCAATGCAAAAATTTTAAATACCATAATTCTAGAGGTATGTACCATAGTTGAGGACTCTGTGATTATCGTAGCCTTGCTCACTGGCATGACGGAGGTTCTGAGTATCATGATTATTGGACAGACGCATACGATTATCAAATTGCATGAATTTTCTATGTTTACCTTGTTTTAAGTTTTTGGATGATTCTTTTAAGGTGGATAGACTTATATTTGAGAGTAACTTTAAATTTTATAAATTTAGT
>JANAVB010033819.1:6452198-6505865 GCA_029216955.1 Iris pallida
CATTACTCTAAATTCAGTCCACAAAACCCCTCAAAAATTAGTCCAAAACCATCCCAATACACCCCCATTTCAGTCCCCTGTTAGCTGTCCATATACCCCTTTTAAACCATTTCAAAACCAGTCCATAACACCACTCAAGAACAGCCCATATAAGCCCCATTCAAATCAGCCCACTTTTCCTTGAAATCAGTCCATGTATTAGCCTTGTGTGTGTGTGTGTGTATTTGTGAGAGCTTGTGAGTGTGTGTGTGAGGGTTATGAGTGAAACTAGTATCCTATAGTACATCCTATAGCTAAACTAATAGGAAACCTATAGGAGAGCCTATGAGTGATAAATATAGGAGTGTATCATGAGAGTGGGTTGTGTGTAGATGAATGTGAGAGTGTGAAAGGGTAAATTCATGAGATAGGATAGGTAATAGGGTAAATCAATATCCCGTATCCCAACATAGCCTAGATACCTAGGATACCCAAATTTCTTGGTAGGTAAACCTTAGATGGGTTGATATCTAGCTACCCTAAGGAGCCTAGGCTAGTACCATGGGTATTTGCGGGGTTTTCTTGGTATTGGACAAGGTATCGGGATTTACCTTAGAAGGGTAAATACTAGTTTTGCCTAGAAATAGGATATTGGTGTTAGAAGTCTAAGATAGAGTTAGAACTTGATTCCCGTGGTTGGTAATGGTCAAATATGGTACTCATAGAGTTGACCTTTTGACCAAAAGTCAACAAAAGTCAACCGAGAGTCAAACCTTAGTCTTTAAGCGATCCGATTTGACCGAAACCAACCCAGAGTTGACCAGTTGACTGAAAGTCAATAGTTGGTCAACATTAGACTAGTTTGACCTAGGGTTGACCTAGAGTTGACCAGAGTTGACCAGAGTTGACTTTTTGACCAAAAGTCAACTGTAAGTCAACCGTTGATCCCGATTGACCTAGTTTGACTCGGAATGACTCCCAGTGATCCAGTATGACCTAGTATGACTCAGTTTGACCTAGACTGACCTAGTTTTGACTTAGACTTGCATTCATAAATTATATTAGTTTCCTTTTTCAGTATTAAGCCATGTTTGACTCATAGTATCTTATTTTAGGTCTGTGATCACTCTGAGCGTCTGTTCACCCTATCAGCTCATGACCACAGGCGAGTACATTTACTGATAGTTTTCATTGTCTTGATATCTACTATATCCGATTCAGTCGTAGTATTTTACTTGATTCCTGACACGATGTTTCACGGACTAGTATACGTCGGATCCTGTCATGAGATGTTATCCCTAGACTCTCTTGGTATATGAGTATGTGATATTCCTGTGTTCCTGTACTTATATAGACACTGATTTGGGAGTGGACTGGCCCCCTGCTCTTGAATCCCGTGTCATGACGTGCCCTGTCCGGATCCGTGATACTATTCGGGGATGGGAGAATTATTAGGGGTTATGTGATCAAAGCCTTCCTGTAACTATATTTTGCTAGCGCCACCCTCACCTCACGTAGGGTGTAGCAGACACCCCATTACCAGTTATCCAGGTTGGACGACATGACTCTCCGTTGAGTACACCGTGGATTGCCGAGCCAAGTGGATAACCATCTCTTGCTTCCCTAGCCGATCATATATCGCTCTAATAATTCAAATCACCTTTTTACATTTATTGTCATATCTTATATTTCCAGTTCACCTTTACTTACTGTACTTTCACCATACTATGATTCATTTCTCACATGCTCTACTTATCTTTTATACTGTACCATGATTTGAGACCAAGTTCTGTCTGGAAGAAGGATTACAACTCCGGTCCTTGTTTGGTTCAAGGGTTGTAACTCGGCTTTTCAAATGGTTTCCAAGTCGCCTATATCTTTTGTCTTGTATTTCATTATTGCTGTCTCTTATAGTATTTTTCAATTCATATGGAACTGCTGTTGGTGTTTGTACTTGCTCATTTTCCTGACAGGATACCGTTGACAAATTTTACAGATGACTCTGAGACTGACTGCCCGACCTACTATGGGGTTGAGTCTGATGGACTAGATTTAGACCGTGGCTTATTGGTAGAGCCACTGGACTTTGCTCACCCTGAGTAGCATAGTTAGTTAGGTTTGTCTGGCCTGCGAGCCAGCTAGTACATTTCAGTTTGTAGTATCTTTATACTTATATTATCTGAGACTCTGGATGTTGTGTTAGCTCTGACTTGTGGATTTTGGACTCGTTTCCTGTTTTATCTATCGTATCTCTTTTTAAGCTATCTACCTTAGTTTTGATTATGTGATTGAGACTATATTGCTATGTCACCTCTATTCGGAGTGTATATACTGTACAGGTACATTTATCTGTTTTAGTCGTAGTATTTACAGAACCTATATACAGCGTTCTACCGCCGATACTGCGGCGTAGGCTGGACGTAACCACGTGCTCGTGTCCCTATCTAGGGTGCGGGTCGTGACAACATGCGCACCGATAGAGCGGCGCAGACCCACTTCGAACCGTCGCACACGGCACTCCTCTGTAGGGAGAAATGCACAAGCAAATTTGGACAACTTGTTGAATTCTGCAGCATACTGTTCCACTGTCCGATTTCCTTGCCTCAACTGCATGAACTCATTTTCTTTCGCTTCATAAACGGCTGATGGAAGGTACTCGACTTCAAAAGCTTTACGAAACGTGGCCCAAGAGATCGGCGCTGTATTGTTGTCACGTCAGATCGCTCGCTTATGCACGGCCCATCAGTCGTGCACGTTCAACCGTAGTTAAAGTTGTGTACAGGCGACTTGCTTTGGTTCTTCAATGCCGAGAAGCTCGAAGTGATCTTCCAGATCTTCCAACCAATCGATTACCATAGAAGGGCCTTCGGTGCCGCTGAAGGAAGTGCGGCACGCTTTCTTGAATTCTGACACTTCAAAGTAGTACTTTTTCGGTGCCGCCAGTTGACGCTCGAGCTCCTCCGTGTCGACTTCAATGGGTTGGACCGTCGGCACGGTGACAGTAGGTACGGTGACGGTAGGCACAGTCACAAAATTTCTGTTGGCCACAATCGTCTGGACGATCTGCTGCAGAGTATCTAGTTGCTTTTGTTGCAGCTTAGCTTGTGCGTCGAAGCGAGCTTCGAACTGGGACTGTCGTGCCTCTGTCTGCTGATGTCGGTTCTCGGACTGGTTCCGCTGTACCTCCATCATACGCAGCATCCTTTTGATGGTATTATTAGAAGGTCCGGCCGGCAAACGACGCAAACTACTAGAGCCGCTAGAAACGCTCTGCTCTTGCTCGGCCGTGGGTTCTGTCACTTCTGCAATACGAAGGCAAACACATCAGTCACAAATTATTACGGACTCATTGTATGGAACAACTTATCTCATCGATGCGAGGTCAAAGGTTTGAAACTCTAGACGCGAGGCCAAAGGATGTAAAGCCGTGCTCTGATACCATTATGTCACGTCCCGATTCCATAGAATCGATAGTCGTCCCCCGGACGTGATGTCGTGCGAACCTAAGTTACGATCGCACAAGGCATAGTCATATGGTTATCCGAAACACAACATCAAGTTAGAGTACGCAGAGATAATTGATTGCCACATTTGAAATAGAAGTAAACTTTTCATTGGTAATAAAACTTCATTTACATTGACTCCATTACAATCATTACCGTGCAGGCTACAACATGACTCGACTTACAAAATAAACGTTGATGAGATAGTAGTTCCATACATTACATCCCTTTTTACAAGCAAAAATCATTACACTTTCCACCTGCTATCGAAGGAAGTCAAGTCATCATTTGTCTTCTTTTGTACCGAGTGCGGAGTCTTCAAAAGGATTCAGAAACAAGCATTCAACGCACGGACGAGGCTTCAAAAGAGTTCACGTCACCTTGAGCTTTAAGTGGCACGCCCTTCGTGGTTCGGGGTACCTGCGTGGAGAGCGAGGATCAGTATATTACACTTTGTACTGGTGCATGGCTATTTAAGTTCCAAGCTCTCATTTGGTTGAAGAGTTTATATGACTTAGTTTATGAATGTTTCTAACCATCCTAATGAATTTCAAACAAGCATATGACAAGCATAATATGAAAATACGTTAGAACTTACCCACGGTGGACCGCGCCGCGCGTTATGAGACTTACCATGTTCTTCCCTGTCAATTGTTATCATTTACATACCAAGTGCAATATTACGTGTGATTGGTCACTGACATGACAAGTCATCCTGGACTATAGCTTTGTTAGCCGGGGCCCTTGCAGCGCAAGTAGCAAGCCCCGCTGCAAGTCCCCGCTTAACCCGTGCTATCACCCAACACAGCTATACCGTGTTTCCTCCTAGGCTGAGTCGGTCCCGTGGCCCCGGGTTGTCGCTCGAGGAAACTCTCTCATTGTCGACAAGTTGTCCAATGACCGAGTTAAACTTATTTAGTTATTCAGGTAGAATCCACACTTCATTTGAGTCATTCTTTTGTTAATGCATTTCTACAGTTTACCGAGTGCACGTACCTTTGCATTTATCATATCTCCCGCAACACTACTATCGATTTAACTAAGAAGGGGTCGAGAAGAGAAGGGTCAGCCACTCACCTTGAGTTTACTTCAGGCGAGAAAACTTATTAGTTGCGCTAGACGTCGCCTACGCGATTACCTAAAATTGTACAAGCAACCGATTAGGACACTGCATTATTCAAAAGTTCGATAGGAAAGGCGAGTTCGAAATGCAAGCCATAAAAACCATCGAAAATATTCACGAAAATGCATTCAAAAAACAAAGCCAAAACCAACGCAAGCGGCGTGAAAACCAGAGCAACGGGAGGTCTCTTCCGACTCAGCCGCAGAGTCAATCCTTGAGGCGCAACCCGCTGAATATGGGACTTGGTTCCGAAGAAGCCATTCCATAACGGGGAATGGATCTTAATTCAACCGTTCCCGTTCGATCGATTCGATCGATCCCGACCTATCGATCCCGACCGAATCGATAGCGACAGTGTTCCTTTTTCGTGTACCCCGTGGATGGAGAACGGGGCACGATGTAGGGATGGGGCACTATACCATAACCAACTAAGAAAAAGTTTCGTCCTCGAAACTTAAGAATAGAACCTACCTCTATGAGAATAATGAAGAAAATTTTTCTTTTATTTCTGACTCAAGCTCCCACGTCGACTCTTCGATCGAATGGTTTCTCTAGAGGACGCGGACGAGAGGAATAGCACGGTTGCGGAGAAGTTTATCCTTGCGCTCCAAGATTTGCACCGGCTCTTCGACATATGACAAGTCCGCCTTCAGATCCAGCTTACCCAAATCCACTACATGGCTCGGATCATGCACGTACTTCCGCAATTATGAGACATGAAAGACGTCATGTACCTCTGACAATGCAGACGGCAAGGCGATTTGGTAAGCTACCGGGGCGACTCGCTTCAATATTTCGAACGGGCCAACAAATCTTGGGCTCAATTTCCCTTTCGCACCGAACCTGGAAACTCCACGCATGGACATTACTTTCAAGAATACATGGTCGCCTTCCTAGAACTCGAGGGGTCGTCAGTGCGTGTCGGCATAGCTCTTCTGCCGGCTTTGTGCTATCTTCAATCTCTCCCGTATCAACTTGACCTTCTGTACAGTCTGCTCCACCTGCTCCGGACCAAGTATCTGCCGCTCCCCGACTTCATCCCAGCAAATGGGCGATCTGTACTTCCGGCCGTACAAGGCTTCATACGACGCCATTTGGATGCTGGACTGATAGCTATTGTTGTATGCAAACTCGGCCAACGGTAAATGGACGTCCCAACTTGACTTCAAGTTGATCGCACAGAGTCGCAACATGTCTTCGAAGATCTGGTTCACCCGCTCTGTTTGGCCGTCAGTCTGAGGATGATAAGCTGAGCTAAACTTCAACTTGGTCCCCAACGCTGAATGAAGACTACTCCAGAAGCGTGCCACGAACCGTCCATCCCGATCCGAGACGATAGATACTGGGACCCCGTGCAGCTGAACTATTTTATCAAGGTATATCTGAGCAAGGCGGTCGACGCTCCAAGTAACTTTAATGGCTATGAAGTGCGATGACTTGGTTAGTCGATCGACGATGACCCAGACGGCGTCGTTTCCCCACGGTGTCCTCGGCAAGCCAACAACAAAGTCCATAGTGACATGATCACATTTCCACTCTGAAATGGCAAGGTTCTGCATCTCCCTTCCCGGTCGCTGGTGCTCGACTTTGACTTGCTGACACGCCATATACTTCGACACAAAGAGCGCTACGTCCCTCTTTCCTGCATAGTCGATGGTAGCGTTGCAAGGACCGAGCCAATCCATGCCCAGTATGATGTCGAAGTCCTTCATATCTAGAACTATCGCATCAAGACCGATCTTTTAACCCCCAATACATATGGTTCCTCCCCCACAAGCTAAATTTGTGACTAGTGGCACGCCCAATGGCAAACTTACGCTAAGATCAAGGTCTAACGACATTACGGGGAATTTGTGCTTGGCGACGAAGTCCGTCGATATGAAAGTATGCGAAGCGCCTGAATCAAATAACACATGAGCAGGTACATTATTGAAATTCAATATACATGTCACAACAGTGTTGGAAGCAAACGCCTCGTCTCGAGTCAGGGCGAAGATGCGTCCTTGAGCATTAGGACGACGGGCTTGGTTGTTGGGTTGAGTGGGATGAGGAGGTCGGGGCGCCTGTCCACGGTTCTCTTGACGGCGTTGTTGTGGTGGTGTGTTGGGATGATTTGGTTTTCGAGCTGGGCAATCTCAAAATTGGTGCCCCCTTTGTCCGCAAAAGAAACATCCCCCGTCGTGAACAGAACAGTCATTGGCATGGTGGCCGATGTTGTGACATTTGGTACAAGGAAACATAGGGGTTCGTCCCCTGTTGCCGCCATGGTTTGGGTGCTTTGATGTGTAGCTGTTGCCTCCCGTATAGCTAGGACGTTTGTGATTGGAGTGGCGCACAACGTCGGCAGCAACGGAAGGGTATTTGCTCTCAAGGCGGAGAGCGTGATTCAGAGCCTCGCCCGTGGTCTTGTACTCCGGGACCCCGACATGCGCACCGATAGAGCATCACAGACCCACTTCGAACCGTCGCATACGGCACTCCTCTGTAGGGAGAAACGCACAAGCAAATTTGGACAACTTGTTGAATTCTGTGGCATACTGTTCCACTGTCCGGTTCCCTTGCCTCAACTGCATGAACTCATTTTTCTTTGCTTGACAAACGGCTGAAGGAAGGTACTCGACTTCAAAAGCTTTGCGGAACGTGGCCCAAGAGATCGGCGTTGTGTTGTTGTCACGTCGGATCGCTCGCTTGTGCACGGCCCACCAGTCGTGCATGTTCAACCATAATTGAAGTTGTGCGCATGCGACTTACTTTGATTCTTCAATGCCGAGGAGCTCGAAGTGATCTTTCAGATCTTCCAACAAATCGATTGCCATAGAAGGGCCTTCGGTGCCGCTGAAGGAAATACGGCACGCTTTCTTGAATTCTGACACTTCAAAGTTGTACTTTTTCGGTGCTGCCGGTTGACGCTCGGGCTCCTCCGTGTCGACTTCAATAGGTTAGACCGTCGGCACTATGACAGTAGGTAAGGTGACGGTAGGTGCAGTCACAGAATTTTTGTTGGCCACAATCGTCTGGACGATCTGCTGCAGAGTATCTATTTGCTTTTGTTGCAGCCTAGCTTGTGCGTCGAAACGAGCTTCGAACTGGGTCTGTCGTACCTCTGTCTGTTGATGTCGATTCTCGGACTGGTTCTGCTGCGCCTCTATTATATGCAGCATCCTTTCGATGGTATTGTTAGAAGGTCCGGCCCGCGAACGATGCGAACTACTAGAGCCGCTAGAAGCGCTCTGCTCTTGCTCGGCCGTGGGTTCTGGCACTTCTGCAATACGAAGGCAAACGCATCAGTCATGAATTATTACGGACTCATTGTATGGAACAACTTATCTCATTGATGCCAGGTCAAAGGTTTAAAACTCTAGACGCGAGGCCAAAGGATGTAAAGCCGTGCTCTGATACCATTATGTCACGCCCCGATTTTGTGGAATCGATAGTCGTCCCCCGGGTGTTATGCCGTGCGAACCTAAGTTACGATCGCATAAGAAATAGTCATAGGGTTATCCGAAACACAACATCAAGTTAGAGTACGCAAAGATAATTGATTGACACATTTGAAATAGAAGTAAACTTTTCATTGATAATAAAACTTTATTTACATTGACTCCATTGCAATCATTGCCACGTGGGCTACAACATGACTCGACTTACAAAATGAACGCTGATGAGATAGTCGTTTCATACATTACATCCTTTTTTACAAACAAAAACTATTACACTTTCCACCTGCTATCGAAGGAAGTGGAGTCGTCATTTGTCTTCTTTTGTACTGAGTGCGGAGTCTTCAAAGGATTCAGAAATAAGCCTTCAATGCGCGGACGAGGCTTTAAATGAGTTCACATCGCCTTGAGCTTTAAGTGGCAGGTCCTTCGTGGCTCGGGGTACCCGCGTGGAGAGCGAGGATCAGTACATTGCACTTTGTATTGGTGCGTGGCTATTTAAGTTCCAAGCTCTCATTTGGTTGAAAAGTTTATATGACTTAGTTTATGAATGTTTCTAACCATCCTAATGAATTTCAAACAAGCATATGACAAGCATAATGTGAAAATACGTTAGAACTTACCCACGACGGACCGTGCCGCGTCTTATGAGACTTACCATGTTCTTCCCTGTCAATTGTTATCATTTACATACCAAGTGCAATATTACGTGTGATTAGTCACTGACATGACAAGCCATCCTGGACTATAGCTTTGTTAGCCGGGGCCCTTGCAGCACAAGTAGCGAGCCCCGCTGCAAGTTTCCGCTTAACCCGTGCTATCACCCAGCACAGCTATACCGTGTTTCTTCCTAGGCCGAGTCGGTCCCGTGGCCCCGGGTTGTCGCTCGAGGAAACTCTCTCCTTGTCGACAAGTTGTCCAATGACCGAGTTAAACTTATTTAGTTATTCAGGTAGAATCCACACTTTATTTGAGTCATTCTTTTGTTAATACATTTCTACAGTTTACCGAGTGCCCGTGCCTTTGCATTTATCATATCTCCCATAACACTACTATCGATTTAACTAAGAAGGGGTCGAGAAGAGAAGGGTCAGCCAATCACCTTGAGTTTACTTCAGGCGAAAGAACTTATTGGTCGCGCTAGACGTCGCCTATACGATTACCTGAAATTGCACAAGCAATCGATTAGAATACTACATTATTCAAGAAGTTCGATAGGAAATGCGAGTTCGAAATGCAAGCCATGAAAACCATCGAAAATATTCACGAAAACGCATTCAGAAAACAAAGCCAAAACCAACGCAAGCGGCGTAAAAAGCAGAGCAACGGGAGGTCTCTCCCGACTCAGCCACAGAGTCAATCCTTGAGGCGCAATCCGCTGAATATGTGACTTGGTTCCGAAGAAGCCATTCCATAACGGGGAATGGATCTTAATTCAACCGTTCCCGTTCGATCGATTCGATCGATCCCGACCGAATCGATAGCGACAGTGTTCCTTTCTCGCGCACCCCGTGGACGGAGAACGGGGCACGATGTAGGGACGGGGCACTACACTCCGATCCCCGCTCCAGAATCGGAAACGGAAGCGTCCGGAATCGCTCGTGAATCGCGATTCCCTAAAAATGAAATTTGGAATCACTGTGGAAGCGCACGATTCGGAGTTGGAAGCGGATTGTTTATAGATCGGAAGCGCTTTTCCTTGTTGCAGAAAGAGCTGAAGATTTGGTATTTGTGCACACTAACCTTCGTCTTCTATCTAGAAAGAGTTTTGCTTATAAAGAATGTCCCAATCATATGTGGGATGTTGGAGGTGACCAATTTGATTCATTGGATGAGATTAACCTAGGGAGACTTGAGTTTGAGGATCTTTCTCTTGATGAACCAGAGTCGAAAGCGATTGTGTTTGATGGAGCTGATGAAAATGAGAATGACAACGACGGTATCAACCTGTGACTTCGAGCGTTATGATTGAATATATATATATAGAGAGAGAGAATGACAACGACCGTTATATATATATATATATATATATATATATATATATATATATATATATATATATATATATATATATATATATATATATATATAAAGTGACTTCAAAATGGCTCAAGATTGAGCCGTCTAAGTCATGTATATCATCAATTATTTTCTTTTAAAAAAATATAAATTATTTAAAAAAATGTTAAAATTTTATATTTGTTATATATATTCAAAATGGGAAATCGAACTCAACCAAACAAGAAAAAAACCTCCCACCTTAACCACATGAGCTAGAAAAAATATTTGATTACAATTTGATAATATTCTTTATATACGTTATGATACGTGCAAAGCACGTGCATCTACTAGTGTGTGTATATATATATATATATATACGCTTCCAACACGTACCCACTTCCTATTTTTTTTTAAAACTCGCTTCCGCGTTTCCAAACGCTTCCGCTTTCGCGTACCCGTTGATTCCATACAGCTTAGCAATACAGAAAGTACAACTCAATCATAATTCTAAGATGGAAATAGTACGATAAGATAGGCATAAAATCTCAAAAGAGAATACAAACATAAGGAAATAAGTCTAAGTGTCTAAACGACACTAACATCTCAACCTCCAAATAATACAACTCAGAAAAGTCAAACACAAAAGACAAAATGAAATAAGATAAACATCGTAGCTATCTAGCCTAGGCAATAGGGATGATGTTCTCAGCTAGAGCTGGATCCTCCTGTGGGTCCAATTATGTAGGGCATAACTCCTCAGTGTCATATGTAATATTTTTGACATGTACAGTCATGACAGGAGCGAATACATAACTCTCACGCAGTTCATATCAAGAAAGAAAATGTAAAACAAGTAATATAATAATATACATGAAGTGTTGTAAGAGATGTACATGAAATATAAGGGAGAGATTTGTAAACTAGAAATATCTATATGGTAAGTAAGAACTGTAGTGACTAAGTTATGTAGAGCACAAGATGGTTATGTAAATGACATGATGTTACACACGACTATGCTACTGAGTTTGCACACGAGTAAACTAAAGGAATTATCACATAACCACTTCTACTCCCCCGTCCCAGATCAATACACAAGGATCCATTCAAGTTATGTTACGTACACGATGTTTAGTTTGCACAAGAAGATCATCTGAGCACACGAAAGTACATGAGAGCACACGATTTGTACACGAATAACACGAATACAAGGAGTACATGATGCTCATGATAAAGTACACGAACATGAAATACCCGATATATCCGCTGAGGAGATAGCATCGCATGAAAAGATCCATATAGTACTAATCCGTGATAACAAGTGTCAGCATCAAGTAAAGTAGTCTAGAGCAAGAATATAGATCCTGACAAGTATAAAACGTTCAAATAATGTACTCACCTGATATCCTTGACGACTGATGATAAAAGATGTTCGTACAGGAGTAACTGAGTCATATTTAGAGCAACACAGGTTACAACGTATCCAAGATGTTATAAATGAAGTTTACAATGCATTCTACATGATTTTAGGTCATTCTAGGTCAAAGACAACTCTTGGTCAACAATCTAGTCAAACTAGGTCAACTCTAGTCAAACTAGTCAAATATTCTAGGGTTTAGTCAAACCCAAGTCTACAATGATGTAATAGGCCTATCTAGTCAATATTTAAGGTCGAAGTAGTCTAATATACTCCTCTATATATATATATATATATATATATATATATATATATATATATATATATATATATAAGAGAAAAAAGATGGGAGACAAGAGCTCTGCTAGGGCATCGTCATCGGCGGCGCTTACACCTCCCCCTCGCCCCCCGGATCCGCTTGCGGGGGGAGGGAAGAGGCACGGATCGAGGGGGGGCGGGAGGCCCCCGGGAGGCCCCCCTCGGCTGGTAGCGGCCCCCTCGGGGGTGGACGACCCCCTAGTGTAAAATCCCTAAAAAAATTAAAATTATTTTTTAAATATTTAATTGACCTCAAAATAAATTTATGGAATTTATATCATTTTTATTAATTTAATTATTATTATAGATGACCTTAGCCATGATTGAGTTTGGATATGCAAGACGACTAGAAAGTATGGCATGCCTAGTGTAGTCAGATGCTTTAACTAGGATACTAGCCATGGTAGGGATGTCATTGTTATATTTTGGTCTTTTGCATGTTAACCATTCAAGTTATGGCACAAGTCATAATTTATTTAATTAAGTAGCTTATATAAGTCTTTATGACTTTTTATGTAACCCAGTTGTACCAAACCTTCTCAAACCTCATCCAAGCCAAACCCAAATCTATATTAGCATGTTAGACATTAAAATAAATTAATAACCAAATATATACAATATTTATTCAGATTTATATTGCATTTATATTTAGAAATCTAACTAGTTCCATATTAGGAAATGTTTATTTAAATCCTCAATCAAATCAACTAGCCAACTCATCAAATAACCAAACCAATCCATGTGGACCCCACATATGACCAATCAAAGATTATTTTTATGTAATTTTTATCCAAAAATAATCCCTATATTGGCGGACCATGCCATGCATGGAAACACCCTCCTACATATATAAACTCAACCCATAGGCCCATATATATATCAACCCTTATCAAAACCCTAACCCTAACACCAAAAACTCTTATTTATCACCCAACAGCAGGCTCCTTTACCATTAATTTCGAAAATAGCATCTCCTTCCCTCTACTACATGATCCCCTCCATCACATAACTCATCCTCCTCCATAAAGGCTTCTTCTTTCATCCTTCTTCCATCCAAACTCCACCAAACCAACCCTAAAAACTCTATCTTTTCCATCCAACTAATCCTAACCATTGTCCACCCCTCAAATTTCATCAAGAAAGGATTGACGATCAAGGACATCATCAAAGGAGGGAGCTTTGACAAGAATAAGTCTTCACAAAGCAAGGACCTTGGTAAGAAACCCTAATTTTTTCTGTTCAAGCCCATCTCATAAATCTGTAGAAATTATGATATTAATTCTGTAGAAATAGTGTTTTAATGTCTTTTGGATAGTATTTTCACCTATAAAAGTTTCATGAATTATAATAGCTATTTTCATGTTTCGGTAGAGCCAAAACTTACCACGTTGTGAAGGAACTATAAGTTTATGTAGAAATTTTTTAAAACTAATTTTATGTGTGTTCATATATATAAATTAGGATTTTAAAGTATTTTTTTCACGAATTTAGCAAGTCAATTCTGGTCGAAAAAATTATAGGTCAAAACTAGTCATTTTCGGGTGACTTATTGACCTAGAAGATTCCAAACCATTAGTACCATGAAACCCTTGCATCAAAATTTCATATTCTAATATTTAGGGCATTCTAATTCTGTTTAAATTATATTTTTGAGGGTTTTTATAATTTTAGATAATTAATGAAGTTCTAGACAAATTTTGGGTAGACTAGTCGACCCGATAGACAACTAGTAGTATAATTCTTTAAAAATATAAATTCTGGAAATTCTGAGATAAATCTATAGAAAATTAGTTTAAATAATATTATTATAATTTTTATATGATTTTTAAGTATATCATTGAACTAGGAACATAACCGATTAATTGGAAAGTCGAAAACCCTAAAACTGTGTTCGGTGTCTCGTGGAGCCTGTGTGTGATTGTATGGGTCTAAAGGGTTCCACGAAAAATTGAATATAATCTTAAAATATTATCTTGACTAATTAAGTCATATTGTAAGTTCATGAGTAGTGGGTTAATTTAGTTAATTAATTATCTAGGAGCGTCGGGTTCCGGCGGCATGGATGCGGGAACGACGTTTCAGATTCACAGCGCGACACCAGACAAGTACACCTTGCCAAGCTTTATAGTATTTACAAGTTTTTCCATATTATTGTTTTTTATATCTTACTTATTCTCATACTTCTCATGTTCCATGTTCTGGTTACTTTCTAGTTTTGCATGCACGTAGATTTTATTCTTTCTCCATATTACTTGTCTTATTTTTCTTATCTTGTTCATGTCTAGAGTTAGAATTTCTTTATCTATGTCATGTATCCCTGACCTGTGTGACCTAGACATGACTTGGACTTGACATGTTTGAGTTGACTTGAATGTCTCATAGTTTTAGGTGAGGACCTTGTTATAGATGTGACTATACCTGACCACTCTCAATCGTTAGCAACCACCAGGCTGCGATTGAGACTAACTATAGGTTGTTAGCAACCACCGGGCTGCAATCTATAGGGCCTTTAGCAACCACCGGGCTGCGGTTTACCTCGATTTACTTGTAGTCATGTTTATTAGCACGATTCTCAGGCATGCCATTTCTTTTATGTTTTAGTTCTAGCACTGCTCCCTTTAATCCTTCTTTTCTTATATCATTTTTCATCTATCCACGCATTTTATTACTGTTATAGCTGGCATATATATTATGTGTCTTGCTAGTCCTCTGAGGACCTGGTGATCTCTCAAGGCTTAGTTAGAGACGAGGACTACCCGGAGGTATACGGTTCTGGAGTCGAGGCGGGTGATGTACCTTCGCAGGAGGACGAGATAGTGGCTGAAGACTTCTCTTGAGACATGTCTCTTTTAGACTTGATACTTTATTTTCTTTCTTTTTCAGTGGACATGTAGTTGATTATTTATTTCTTTGTACTGTGGTTTCGGGATGACTTACCCGTACAGTTATTATTTCTATTTCATGTTGGACAGATCTTTCTCTTTAGTATTATTTTAATAGACTTGATATATCGTGTCATATTTTCTGTGTGGATGAGATTAGCTGTGACCTGTGACTTGTATTGTATTGCTGGGTTGTTATCATGATTTACAGCTTAAGCATTTTGCTAATGGACTTACTTTGATATTTGGCCCATTGGTGAAGTGTTGCTGGCATGTATCATATCCTGGTCCTATACGTATTTTGGGACTGGGGCATTACACAATGTGCTAGGCCTGGTCTTCAATTTTTTCGAATTCGTGTACTTGATGCACATCTCGATATTGCCTTTCAATATTCTACCATCAGATTGTCCTATCGCGACCCATGCATTTGATGCACGCTGCCTTAATTGTTCAATATTTAATATTCTATATTAATGTTTAACATACACTAAGACCTTTACTTGATTCGAGCCATGCACGTTAACTCGATAGCAACATACGCATACAAGGATACATTTTATTAGGTATAAAGGAATAGGGAAAAGGGTCAAGAACCCGCCCACTTTCAGCCAATACGCCTTGTCGTTTCGTCGAGTTGATGCGGCTCGATTTTCATAACTTTGTTGTATGGCCAACTCTTCTGATTTAGCCATTCGAACACTTCCTGCTCTGTTGAACTACTTGACTATTTCGGCCTACCGTGCCCATGCCACGATCCATTGCAAGGCGACGATTTGGTTTTACAGACATCATTACAAATAAGGTAAAATGTTGACCTCTTATAATCCAACATAAAAGCATAGTCTGCACACAAAATTAACTAAGTCAATATTTTTTCGAATCAGACTTCTGCCTTGCGTCGCTTCGACTTGTAGATTCGATTTGACTCAAAGCTTTCTTTCAGGCCAACGTAATTCTTGTATCGATTCGCATCGATACTTCATCGGGTCAACGCAATACTTCGAGTCAACGACTCATCATAATACACCGTACGAAGTAGGGCATTACAGTCGAGAGATAGGAAGATATTAGTAGATTATGTGAATATTGTCACGACCCGCACCCAGTATTTGGGTACGAATCGTGGGTACGTCCAGCCTACGCCGCAGAGTCGGCGGTAGTACGTTGTCTAGTCACCTCCACATTTATAAAACAACCACGCAATTTATATGTATTTGTACAATTTAAACCACATCACAGAATAGTTCAAAAATAAGATGAATCATATAAATTGTCACAATTTGGAGAGGAGGATAAATGAATCTGACAAACTCCAACATAGATCAAGAGTATAAAGTGA
Organism: Iris pallida; assembly: GCA_029216955.1. Classification (NCBI taxonomy): domain Eukaryota; kingdom Viridiplantae; phylum Streptophyta; class Magnoliopsida; order Asparagales; family Iridaceae; genus Iris; species Iris pallida. The sequence goes on from JANAVB010033819.1 coordinate 6,468,198, forward strand.
CATAGTCTCCAAAGATGAATGTACTAAATAACAGTCACCACCAACTCATGAGTCATAAAATGGAAATAATAATCTAAAATATCAAACTAATCCAGTCTATGAGAATGCTGCATAAATCTCCTAAAAATCATCTGTAGCAGGTAACTCTGTGTAGGCAGCCTCCAGTTTACCCTGTGCACCAAAATCAGGATCTGTAGTATGCTCATAATATGTAGTACAGAAATCCTCTAACTCATCACCTAAAAATATTGGTTATCCAGTCAGGAATAGAATAAGTACACAAACTGAAAAGCTATCCGCATCATAATAGATTTGACAGTGCATGAATATAACATATATGGAATGATCAAGAAGGTAAACTGATGATAGAGTATATCTAGAATAAAAGCATAAATCGCAGAAATATAGTATGTCAACTGGAAAGAATGTAATAGCATAGTGACATGTTAAATGGTGAAATGTAAAGAAATAATAAAGACAACTATCTAAGTGTGTTGAAATATCCTTTTCGACATGTGAACGGCTAAGGAATAAATACGGCACCCTGTACATGTCATGTGCAGCTGCTATCAGTCAAGATTAGACATATTGGAATAGAATGGGTAGTTCACACGTCTACTAAGATATTTCTCCGTCCCGATCAGTATACATGGGCCCAGACAAATCACGAAATACAATGATAAAATAAGACAAGAACATGATAAATGGGTCCATGATACTACCTCGTGTATCCATCGTGTCATCAAGCAAGGGGCATATGTATAATATATACTGAATAAGACTCTAAGAATTGGAAGCAGACAGAGAGTACACTTGCCTGTGGTCCTGAGCTGTGGACAAGAGTCAGGTGCTGAGTCAAATTCCACTGAACCTATATTATGAATTAAACCTGAATCAATACATGGTATATCTAAAAGCTATTTTAAACTTACTTTTTTACTCTTGTATTCTTAACTGTTTTGTTTGCCTACCCTACCCTCTTGGTCTTTCTAATGGCATCTAACTGACTGTTCTACACTCATATGCATATTGGCATTCCTGCCCTCTAAGGCTGGGCACATTGTCACGACCTCAGTAATGTGTATATATATATATATATATATATATATATATATATATATATATATATATATATATATATATATATATATAACCTCTAGTGAAACTATTGCCACACTACCTTACCTGCCACTCATATAGTTATTTAAGCTGGTACAATAGTCCTTATGCTGGATACTCCTATACTGGATACTATAATTATAGTCCTTGCTAGCTTATATATCTAGATGGTCATGTGTGATATGTAGCTTCCTATATCCAACCATTAACTTAACAGGTAGTTACTATAATAACCCACCTATACACCTTGTTTTTAATCCTTTTTATGCTTTTAGTAGATAGGTTTCAATATTTCCTATGTACTGGTTCTTAAGGGGAAGTGCAGGCTCATCATGGCTTCCTTTGACCTGTGTTCCTAGTACTCGAATATACCTGGTGGGTTTGGACTCCAATCTGGTATGCTCCCATTAGTTCTCTGGTATTAGACTCCAAATCCCCTATGGGTCCTAATGTGTAGAGCATCACCTGGACACTAGGTAAACCTATGGTACCCATTCATTCTGTCCTGTTGTAGGTCATAGGTGGAGTCCATTTTAGGGCTGACACTTCATGACAGTGGATTGAACCCTACTATAAGGGACAGGGTGGGCTACACCAAGGCTAAAACCTGGGGTATTGACTGAATAGACAGGTGAGTGGATTTCAAAGGTTAAAGGATTGTTGCCAATGCAATTTCCCTTCCCTGTCTACAGGTGCATACTCAATGCTCTGGCATATGAGTAACCACAACAACACTTTACTGAAAACACAATAATTCAAAAAGAGTTCGCTGAATTACTGCTTCATATAGACATGGGAATGAAGGGTTAAAACTCAGCTATGGCACTAACCCTTAGTTTCCTATTTTTTAGACACTACAGTGGACTGATGCAAGAGCCTGTGTATAAAGGATTTGGACAAATCCTAAAATGTGGATGATTGAACATAATGTGATAACTGACCTAAGTATGTAGGTGGGTGATATTAGTACAATGGTGGACTGTAGGACCTACCTTAAGTGCAATGCACATTAATACCTATGTTCTGATACATGGGTATATCAGGGGATGCTAAAGTGTACAGTAAAGGGTACAACATGTGTAGCAGGAGATGCAGGGAGGGGTGATGTAGGGCATTGAAGTGTTTGCCCCAATACAGGTAATAGAAAAAGCAATGCTTATATACAAAGGGGTGGATTACAGTGTATCCAGTAAAATTAAGTGATGGTGTGTGTAATGCAGTCTTGTAGTGTGGTGACAGGATTGAGGTTGACATGTTACCTATGTGCACTATGGTTGTAGGGATGCAGGCCAATGCTTCCTAATATACAGGACCTATTATGAATGCCATGTGCATTAAAGGTTGCAGAACTATTGCTGTCAGATACATGAGAGTGTGTATCTCTACAGGGCAATAACAAGGTGGGTGTAAGGTTTTTATATGGGCTGCAATAGTGGTTAATGATATGGTCTCTTTACATATGAATTTAAGGTATAACCAAGATAGGAAAGGGGTACTCGAGTAATCTATATAAATTAGTCTGAGCAATATAGAAACTATACAAGGGTTGAATGGGAAGGTATAAGCTAACACCACATGGTACACAACATGTAGGTGGGCTGAGCTATGTTTGAATGCAGAACAGATTCAAAGCCTAAGTCTCCTCATATTAGTTAGCTGGTGTATATGATTGGGCTTATGAGGCTAATGGTCTAAACCCAAATGCAGGTCATTTCAAATGAAGATAAGGCAACTCTAACTTAGGATTTGGACCTGTAGGGATACTGGGTGAAGGAGGAGTTGATAACTCCAAACTGCATCTATAAAGGTGTAAGACATATCAATTTCGAAGGGGAGAAAAGACACAACTAACTTCCTACTTAAAACAAGGATGTAGGAACTAATACTTGCTGCAGGCCACTCCTAGCAAGGGTACTGAAGTAATTATCCTAAGGAGCAGGGCAACACATGAGTGACTGAACCATATGATGCATGTCATGTGACACCTGTTTGTGTTAACAACAAATCTCTAATACTAAGGATCTGCTAAATTATGGGAACTGACTGCTACTGTCAGAGTCCTAGGTTCAGTATTCCTTTGGTACCAGGAACTCACATGATCCCATCTCCTGGGTGCCAGGGAATGTTTCACCTATCAATATCCTTTGGATACTAGTAATCCTTCTTCAATTAGTTGTATCTAGACATGGTCATTGGCTTATTAACGATTCCTCATCATTGTCTTTGTTGTATCCAGAGTGGGGTTTACAGTACCTGACATTGGGGGTATCAAGATGGGTTAGCTGCTACTGTACCATATTATCCTGCCTACAACAGTAGGGTTGTTGTCCCTTCCCCTTGTATAGGTCCTTATATCCTTATCTTCTCTCAGTGTACCATGCTATGATTCATGACATTAGGATGTGATTGATCCTAACTACTATTGCTGTTACAGGGTACTTAGGCCAATGGGCTAGATATGTATGAGTCTCTACATGTTCCAGTCCTCATAGGAACCCTTCTGACATCCTACCTCCACACATACACAACCAAATCCTCAGGCTTCCATACAGGTGCACATACTTATGCTTGCCTCTAATCGAAGGTACCCCCTTCTGTATAGGTCAGACCCCCTTTAATCTATATGTTATATAGTAACATACTATATGATCTCTCTTGATAAACCTGGCTTATTCCTGATACTGACCCTCTAATGTACCTATTGTTGTTATCAACTACTCAGTACTCGATTGGCCTACTAATACCTGGCCTTGTCTTCCTTTCGGGATTTACTACAAACACCTAGGCTACTATTTAGCAGGATCAATCTCTTATTAATAATCTAAAATCACATAATAAATTTGAGGGACAAGGAAGTACCTGTTGTTGGCAAGCCGTGAGTTTTTCCCTAACGGTCGCTTACTCGAACTCAGGATTGTATGAGCTTTAGGGTTTGGGGTCGACTACTTGTCTTCCTATATATACATATATACTAGGGTTTAGATTGATGCTATCCCTGTGAAGATCGGAATAATCCAGTTTGAATTTGGTTTGAACTCATCCTTTCGAAACAGGGGAGGGGATGGTCGAGTCTATTCAATCCTTGGCCGTTTAAATCTAGGATTTTAAATATAACAATTGCAATTTAGTCCCCCACTGTTTGTAATATTTGTGAAAACCCCTGCCTTCCCTTTCTTTTTATTTATAAAGGAAATATAATATGTATATATTACATATATACATTGCTTAATTAATATATCTAAGCATTAACTAGTGATTCAACAATATTTAATAATAAAAAATAGGGATTTTTGGGTCAAGGGCTCACAAATATACCACGTATACTTGTGCATAGCTCACACTCAGCTCACGTAGGGTGTAGCCTGATCTTATTACCTGTGCATAGCTTTCTATTATGGCTGGTCTGGCCAATTACTACTACTTGTGCATAGCCAGTCAAATGGAATAGCCTGGTCCTGTACCAAGTCGATCAAATAATAAACTATTATTTTAATGCACGTTGTAGATGTATATGGCTTATTTTAAGTTATACTTGTTGTTACATTCCTGCTTTGATTTTACCACAGTTCTTTACTGCCTATGTCATAAATACTTGCTTACCTGCTTCCTTGCATTCCAGTGTTACTTATTCCATTTTGTATATTCATTACTCACTGTTTTGTAGTCTTTATTAATTTAATTGAAATTGCTGTTAGAGTTGTGCTTTTCTCCAATCCTAACTGGATAACATTTTTCAAGAACCAAGGTGGGGGAGCGATTTAAATAATTATGGAAGGATATGGTCTAGCTATAAGAGTATCTACCTTGGGACTGCATAGCTAGTTAGTTAGCATTTCATATTTTGGTACCGAATTTGTCTCTGGTAGTTAGTGATACACTTGGGACATTTATTTGGATTTAGACTTGATGTGTTTGTCTCGATTTATTAGTCTTGTGGATATTGTTGCGACTTATCTTAGACTTGTATCGAATTCTAGTATTATATCATTTCGTGCCTTTATCTTTCTTATAGATATCTTGTGATTGGGTATTGATGTTATCATTATATTGTTCTCATTTGGAGGTGTGATATCCTCAACTGGTTATGATACATATATATATGCTCATGAAATATGATAGTTAGTATTGTTGACCTAGACAACATTCTACTACCGATGCTGTGACGTAGGCTTGACGTACCCACGTACTCGTGCTCTCATTCCGGGTGCATGTCGTGACAAGCGATATTGCGGGCGAAGGGAGCACAGGTGCCGGTGGTCAACGATGCAGGCTGGCATGAGTGCGACCAACAGTAGCATTGTCGGACACACACACACACACACACACACACACACACACACACACACACACAGAAGAAATTGGGAGAGATGAGAAGTTGAGGTAAAATTAACCTAAGGGGCTATATGTAAAATATTTTTATAAATAAAAGAAAATTTATATATTATTAAATCATTTCTTTATTACAAAATATTAATAGTTTATTTATTAGAAAATAAACAATTAAGGAAATACATAGAATAAATAATTTTGTAAAAAAAATGGTAAAACATGACACACAAAATATCACATTATGAAATACGCTAATATAATTTTGTTTTATTCTTCTTTGGTTTGTTTGTTTTTCTATTTTTATTTTATTTTTTAGTCAATGTTTGGGTTGGGTCCAGTTCAGATTATATCATAAAAATTAATTTATAAGTAGAATTAAGATATCAATAGAATTTAAACCATATTTTCTTGAAAAGGTGTCTGTCACCTTAACAACTACTATAAAAATTTACAATAAAAACTAACAACTATCCAATATATATAATCATCCATTACAAATATTACATATTTTTAGGATTACTTTCAACTTGATACCCTCGACTATTTCAGTTTTTTAACTTGATACCTTAAACTATAAAACTTGACAACTTAATACCTTAACTATAATTCTACAACTTAATACCCTAACAGTGTTAACGAAAAACATTAAATGACAAAAAAAACTATTGTAAAACCTCTAAATTTTTACTATATTTTTTTAATAAATTTGATACCGATTTTTTTTATTTTGTATATTGTACGTCGCACGCGAAATTTTGTTTTCGTAATTGCTCGACAAGTGCGAATATGTGCGAGCGTACATATTTTAGAAAAAATATATTTTTCTATTTTTATAGTTTCAAAATAATATATATAATAATTATTTTAGCTATCGTACCAAAATTTCCAAGTTCATTATTTTATTTATACAAAGCCTTTCGTTTATATAATTATTAATAATAAATAAAATTCTTCGTGCATACATATATTTCATAAATATTTTAATAGATTATTTTAAATAATAATGTAATTTTTGAAATTATTATTATATGTATTTTTGGAAAATATATTTTTAAAATTTTTGTGGCAAATTAAATCTTTGAGTAGATTTTATGGATTTAATTTAAATAGCTTAAAGACAGAATTTATATTTGAGTTAGATTATCTAGATTTAAATTGGATTTGAATTTGGATTTAAATTTATATTTAATTTATAAAGGATTAGTTTAAATTGATTTGATTCAAATAATATTCATCTACTAGTTTTTTAAATTAATTCTAATCCTTATCCAACTGGGAATTCCCACATCCTATAAATAGGCAGGTACTCCTCCATAATTTTTACCACCCATGTGCACCGTGTCCATGTTTTCCCTTCCACATCTTATTCCAACATTTACATATACATGAACCTTTCCCCGTGTCGACAATTCTGACACAATCAAATCCTTAACCTAACCCTACTCTAAACCCCATCCCCGTTCGTGTCCTCTCCTCTGCCTCTGTCGATTCCTCATCCATCGCCAGTACCACCGTTGACCACCACCACCATCTTCGTCCCCAAAACTCCGACACCATCACCAACACAACTACAGCCCAAAACACCAGCCTCACCACCATCATCCCTCTTTCGTGTCCTACACTTGGACACCAACCCAACTCATCCTTCCCCCTATCGGACAACCCGACACAAGCAAATTATGAAGAAAACCCTAAACTACTCCTGGCCACCGCCGGCCGACCAATCCTTGTCGGTATCACAGCCATCATCACCAGCCTCTCGCTTCGCCCGCGACACAGCTGCCACCAACCGCCCCAGCCTCGCTGCCATCTTCTTCGAAACCCTAGACTTGGCCGCCTCCTTTGCCACCGCCAGGCAGGGATGCCGCTAGCCTACACGACCCTCGCACCTCCGTCGTGGCCATTGTCTCCACCACTCCTCGATCATCCCTCAACAACGACCTCCGCCAACGCACATCACCACCAAAACATCACCACCATTACTTACCCGTCCGCCGTACCGACCCCTACACTGTTCCTCGACCGTACCGAGTTCCTAAATGCCCTCAAGCAGCCGAGCCACTGTGTGCCACTCGATCGAGCCGCCGAACCACCGTGTGTCGCTGAGGTCGACCGCCCCCACGTCGAATCCATTGCTAGAGTTTGCCCCGACCAATGCCTCTAGATTTGTGCATGGGGCCTCGCACCTCTCCGAATCTCGAGCGCCACCATGCTCGAGGACCTTCGTCGCGAGCCACCGCCACCGGTCCAGACGACCACCGCCATCCGCGCCCCTTGCCGTCCAGTCTCCCGCGCTCGCCGCCTTCCAGCACCTCCGGTCGCCGCCCAGCGTCGCAGCCTTCCTCTCCTTCCCTCTCCCGATCGCCCGCACCCAAATAACCCGTCGCCGCTCCTCCCTCCTCTCATTCACACTCTCATCCCGCTCGTCTCCGCTCACACTCTCTCCCTTGCTCTTCCTCTCTCCCCCGATTCTCTCCATTCCCTTTTATTTTTGTATGCTGTTTTCTTACTGTGACTCTCCCTTCCTCGGAAGAGGAGTCTTTAGCCTTTGTTTTTTTGTTTTGTTTTTATTATTATTTTATGTTGTTATTTATTTATTTATTAACAATGGAATGGTATGTTTCAGGATATGTTTATTTAATCATTAGTTTATTAATACCATATGTGTTATCTTTACAAATTAACTAAATTTATGTATATATTTTGTATTGCTAAAAATAGTGTATATTCTATCTTTATTATGGATATTTTTCTACTATAATAATTGTTATTAAAATATTTGTAAGTAAATTATATATTTTCTAAAAGGTTATATCATGAGGCTTGGCCTACGCCAATATTGTAAAATATAATAATTTTCTAGATTATTCAGTATTTAGTTAAAAGTATTTTTGACCCATAAAGGGTAGTTTCGAAATTTATGAAATAATTTACTAGTTTTTTCAAATATTATTATTACTATTATTTCTTACTAATAAGATATAGTATTTTTACCTAGAAATCCTATTTGGACAAACTGGAGTTTTGCCTAAAAACGGTTTTATTATTTTTTAGCATTTATTTAAAAAAAATTTTTAGCTAATAAGAAATATTTTCAAGCATTATAAATTCTTTTATATATTATTTATCCAATTTTCCTTGATTATCCTCGTGTCCATAATTAATCCCACTACTCCTATTCCCTCACCAATTCAAGCCTACCTTATGTCCACCCTAACTAATTTGACCCTTCTGGACCCAATGGAACTGTCTGTGCCACCATCAGAGGTCCCCTTATGTAGTTGTTACACCGAAGTCGCAGTTCGTGCCATATTGAGCATTGCAGTACACCAGGCGTCCTACCAGGCAAGACACCTTGCCATTTGCTGTTTATTTATTTTAGCTCATATTTCATGCATTATTTATTATTTTCTTTATGAAAAATAAACTGTGATACATGACATAACCTGTTAGAACTTACTGTTCAGTTATATTTCCTGCTATGTATTATTTTTCTTACACATTAAACCTAGATTTAAGGGACCACCTTTGTGTGTTGCATTCATAGGCCTTGACACCTTTATACCACGTTATTGTGAGTCACATATAGAACTCGGACATGCGTGACTGGCTGGCCACCGGTACGTATAAGCCGTGTGTTAGAAAATAACTGCTAATAGAATTGCATGCTAGAAGATTTAGCAGTTACACTACTAAAATCTGTCAAATCAGCGACGTCGCAGGACGTCGCTAACTAGGAAAAATACGTCGCTAATTTCAATTAGCGACGTATTTAGCGACGTTTGGACGTTTAACCTAGTCGCTAAACAATACAACGTCGCAATACGTCGCTATTGCGATGTCACTTAGCGACGCATCCGCGTCGCTAATTCAGCGACTACCAGCGACGTAAAACAACTGCAGTTACTGACGTCACCTAGCGATGTTTAGCGAATTTACATACATCGACGCTGACCTGGATTGAGAGCCAAATGGCGACGTTCTGCGACGTTTTTACGTCGCTATAGTACCGATACATAGCGACATTTAGCGACGTCGTATGTAGCGACGTTTAGTGACGATCAGCGACGGTATTTATCACAGTTAGCGATGTTTCATACTTACTTAGCGACGTTAGCTTTCGTCGCTGGACGTCGCTAAACGTCATTGAACGTCGCTAAATTTGGAAAAAAAAAAACATCATTTGCAGCAGCACCTACAGCATTTACAGCAGATACACAAAGTATCAAACAACACAGATACACAATCACGAACACAAATGCGTATCAAACAGCGACAGTGTGTATCACGAACACAAAGTATCAAACAACGACGATGTGTATCACGAACACAAAGTATCAAACAACACAGATACACAATCACGAACACGTTTGAAACACAATCTCATCAATTAACACAGATATATGAAAAATTGTAACAACAATGTCAAACATAATGCTCCATATAAGAATAATGTATGAATAAACACATAAATGACCCAACAATGGGCCATCACACAACAATATATATATGTCGACTAAGGCTGATCAGAAGGAGCATCACCGCTACTGGAAAGAAGGTAAGCATACTGCTCCGGTGTAAGAACCACCGACGACGATGAAGGAGGAGGCAATGAAACCGCTGTAGAAGGAGGCAGTGTAACCGCTGGAGAAGGAGGCAGTGTAACCGCTAGAGATGGGTGCGTCCGCGTCTCCTCTAGGTCTAGCAGTCTGGCGCTGCATTGCTCCATCCAAGCCGCTATCCTAGTAACGGTGCCGTGAATGGACTCCTGCGTCGCCTGTACGTCCCTCATGGTGCGCTCGAGCTCGTCAAAGCGTGCGGTGACCGATGCAGCGTCCCCTTGCACCTGAGACCCTGGCTGCTCAGAAATCCTCCTCAGCATATCGTCGTACAGTTCAGCAATCTGGCGGGCAATGGTATCCTCGACTCGGGACGACTCGGCCTGTGACGGCTGTGAATGCGCACTGGCAGAGGGAGCCCTAGATGCCTGCATCGCAACAAATGCACCGTAGGACCCCGTACCGTAGTACGTACCTCTATGAAGACCACCAATGGCGGTCTTCCAGAGCTCGTCCTCCGACTGAGGCAGAGAGGGCTGCGATGTACCAACCCCTTCCTCTGCCGGTGTACTAGCACTCACATGCTCACGTAGCCTAACAAACTCGTCCTAGAAATCATTGTGCATCTCTATAAATCAGTACTTACCTAAATTAGCCTAATACACGTCTAAAGTATTTAATTATTATTAACTATATGGTTATCTGTATATTTTTCAAGTTGCGTTAAAAATTAACAAAATCTAAATTAGTACTTACATAGCTCTGAGTAGCCCGGTAGTCGATGAGCTTCCCGTCCTTCCGATGGGTGGCCAGGAAGACGGTCGCCATGTTTGCGTCCTCATCCCTCTGTACCTGTATGTTTGTTATATTTTATTCTTTAGTAAAATAGAAAATTATATACTCCTACTATCAATAAAATCTTATATATTGCAATAAATTACATACCAGATGACGGAAATGCTCCGTCATAGGAATTGATCCACCACACCACTTTCCGGTCCTCGTCCTAGTCGCCTTCGCCTTCTCCGACCGCTCTCTGTACCGGTGCTCCTCAAATCGAGCCCTCATCGTGGTCTACTGTTCAGACGTGATCCAACCAGCAATCGGCTTTCCGGAGCGCTGATGAGCTCTTTCTGATCGTCAATTGTATCATGGATCAACTTGGCGGCGACGGCAGAAAACTGCCTCTCAATCTGCTCGGCCCGTTATGGAGATAAAAATAAGTCCTCTACAAGAATTACAAATTAAAATAATAAGTTCTAAAAAATGCTTAAAATTATATTAATCATACTAAATTAACTATCTTTAATTACCTTGAAGTGGGCAAACCAGAATGTCTTTCTCTCTTTCGAGGCATTCGAGTAGTTGATCCACGGACCCCCATAGTTAGACCTTAGAAAGGAGCCCAACGCTCTCTGTACCGACGAGGGACGATATCTGTATACAACGATAATCGACGTATTAATATATATATATATATATATATATATATATATATATATATACAGACATGCATAAAATATATATATATATATATATATATATATATATATATATATATATATATATATATATTCATTCAACTTGCTTCGTAGGACCGTCGGCCCAAATCTCCATCCTCGTCTCGTCCTGAGGTGCGCATGGAGGGTCGCTCTGGTATGGATCCGCCCAGGCGGTAGGGACTACCTCTTCCACCTGCTCCCCACCCGCCATGCTGCTTTCAGCGGTAGGAAGGCTAGGGAAAGGAGTATGATCAGCAAGCCTGGAACTGCTCGTCGCAGGTGTACTGCCACCCAGACCTGCGACCGTATGGTACAATGGCGTGCTCGGCTCAGACGATGGTCCGGAGCCATCCTCTAGTAACGGAGCTCTCTGTCCACCTAAGGACACGGTTCGTCCTGACCTATCTTCGCGTCGTCCTGAGGTGCCTCCGCGTCGTCCTGCCATGCTGATAATAATATATGATTAAAAATATAAATAAATACAATGACAATTTAGAAATATCTGTATACATTGGAGTTCATAATTTAAGTTTTCAAAAATCTGAATACTAATAGAAATGATCATAGTTCATAATTTAAGATTACAGAAATATGAATACATTAAAATCATAGTTTCTCAATCATCCTCTGAAAATTCATCTTCTTCGTTTGCCTTCTCCTCCTCATCCTCTTCCTCCTCATCGTCACTAGCATCTCCTTTGTCTTCCCCTTCGGATACTTGTACCACTTCTACACAAGTAGATATTAAATGGAGGAACTTCTGCTAAGTCGACATCAACTGTATTTGGTACAAGAGGCAGCTCGTCCTCCTGATAAGCTACTTCATCGACGTCGTAGTTATTTCTGGCTTTAGTCTTGCATACTGCCCACCAGTCGTACCTCGTTGTTCTCCATCTAGGATATGTTGTAAAATATACGAGTTGAGCTTGACTTGCTAGGATAAATGGTTCGTATCCTTGGTATCGACGACGGTAGTTAATATCCACAAGACCATGCTTGTCAATTTTCTATCCTTGATCTTGTATGTGATCGAACCAATCAACTTTGAACAACACAATCTTGGCAGGCTCTATGCCATAGTTGTACGTCAATTCTACGATCTTCCGTAAGACGCCATAGAAATCATTGCCTGGAGTGACATCTTTGTAGTTTGTAGATTTGATACACAAGCAACTGTTTTTTGTGGAATCAAGATCCAGGAAGCTATCTCTGATGGGAGCATTTGTTGACTTGAACTTAAACCCATTCACGCAATAACTTGGCCATATTTTGACGGCATAAATTGGTCCCTTGGCAAGAGTTATAATAGATTCATTCTCAAGGATGACGTCCGGACGATCGACCTAAACACGAGAAGATACAAAATTAAGTTCAATGTTAAGTTATTTCTTGTACAGTTGTGAGTGGAGGAAGATTCTAACTAGCTTCTTACGTACATAAGCAGTCAACCAAGACGGGAAATGAAGTCTCATTTCTTCTTCTACTTCTTTATCTGCAATGTATGGTCTACTTGACTTCACCTCATCATTAAATTTGCTGAAAACCAATAAATATCGGGATATACTCGTTAAATTATAATAACGTAATCAACAAATAGATGACTTGAACGTTGAAGATTTTCACTTACCACTCTAGCTTTTCCACTTCATCCTCCTCGCAGTTGAGTAATATATATAACTGGGCAGCCTTTAGTTCCTCATCATTCAAATATCTCTTTTTCAGTTTTCCAGAAGGCTTTCCAAGAGCATTGAAGACTTTCAATAATGCATCATTATATTCTATATCTCCATCGTCGTTCCTCGGAGCTCTTGTTCTATTTGTAGCAATATGAGGCTTAAAATACATTGAACAAAAGTTTGTAATCTCCTCAAGGACATAGGCTTCACAAATAGAACCCTCGACCCGTGCCTTATTTTTTACCTTCCTCTTCAGGTGGTTTAGATGGCGCTCGAACGGGTACATCCACCGATAACCGACGGGCCCACCAACACGTGCCTCATATGAAAGATGAATTGGCAAATGCTCCATAGAGTCGAAGAATCCAGGAGGGAACACCCTCTCAAGTTTACACAATGTTACTGCAATGCCCTTCTCCTGCTTTTCAAGCCGATCGACGAGCAACTTAGTAGAACAAAGATCTCTGAAGAATATGCTAAGCTCTGTCAGTGGATCCCAAACGACCTGAGGTAAGAATTCCCGAAATGCAATCGGGATTAACCTCTCCATAAAAATGTGACAGTCGTGGCTCTTCATACCCTGTAGTTTGTTCTTCTTCGGGTCAACACATCTTCTCAAATTCGATACGTACCCATCTGGAAATTTTAGCCCTGGATCCACCTACAAAGTTTACCTTTGTCCTCCTTGTCCAGTGAGAAAATGGCCCTGGGCTGCTTATACTTCCCACTGCCTTCCTTTATCAAATGAAACTCTGGACGTCTGCATATTTCTTCTAAGTCCAACCTGCCCTTGGGATTGTCTTTCGTCTTCCCCTTTACGTCCATCACAGTATTTATTATATTGTCAAATACATTCTTCTCGATATGCATGACATCCAGGTTATGTCTGAGCAGATGGTCACTCCAATATGGTAGGTCCCAGAATATACTCCTCTTCGTCCAGTTGTGAGCGCGGACAAATCCATCACACTTGTACCCCGCTGTAGGCTCTTCAATAGCACTTGACAATTCTTTAACTTTCTCCCATATCGTGTCCCCCGACCACCGGGGCGGTGGACTGGACTTCTCTACCACGCCAGCACGAAAAGCATTCATGTTCCTCCGGTACGGATGATCCTTTGGCAGGAACTGTCGATGACAATCAAAGAAGCACGGTTTTCCTCCGTGTTTCAAACGGAAAGCCTTAGTGCGATCCATGCAATACGGACATGCGAGACGACCATGGGTGCTCCAACCCGATAATATTCCATAGGCTAGGAAATCATTGATGGTCCATATTAGTGCGGCCCTCATCTGAAAGTTCTGCTTTCTAGAAACATCATATGTGGTTGCACCTACTTCCCACAACTGATTCAGCTCATCTACCAAGGACTGTAAGTACACATCGATGTTCCTCTTCGGGTTCTTCGGATCTGGAATAATAACAGTTAGGAACATGTAAGGAGTCTTCATACACATCCAAGGCGACAAGTTGTACGGAGTAACAATCACAGGCCAACAAGAATATTGTGAGCCCGAAAGTCCAAATGGGGTAAAACCGTCGGAGGAAAGCCCCAATCTGACATTACGCGGCTCCGAAGCAAAATCGGGATGCACTCGATCAAAGTACTTCTATGCTTCTCCGTCGGATGGATGATCCAGTACTCTATCTATTTGTTCCCGCTTGTGCCAACTCATATTATCAGCTGTCTCCTTTGCCATAAACAACCTCTGCAACCGCGGCGTCAAAGACAAATAGTGCATCGAATCTGTTGGCTTACGTGCACCAGAAGTCCTTATTGTACTAGTTGCCTTGAAGCGATCGGCACCACAAAATCTACAGGCGCCTTCATTCTTGTCGTCCTTATAGTACAACATGCATCCGTTGCGACATGCATCAATTTTTTCATACCCCATCCAGAACGATCTCACCATTCTCTTAGATCGGTAGAAGTCTTTAGGTAACTTGCCACCCTCCGACAATATATCTTTAATTAACTCCAAGATTCGGTTGTAGCATTCTTGAGACATGTTAAAATCTGATTTTATGCTCAACAATCTTGTAATCACCTCCAACGGTGAATGATCATCACAACCAGGATATAAAGGAGTCCTTGCATTCTCTAACAACTCTATGAACTTTGCAGCATCGGCATTCAGTGCCTTCTCAGCTGCATATTGATTGTTCGGATCGAAACTAGGCCCCGCAGCATCGAAAACCATGTTCGTCCACCCTTGGTCGTAATCAGCATGCTCGTGGACATCTATATAAGGCTCCACATAAGGCTCCGGCTCGGAGGCTAAAGGCACAAGTTCTCCGTGTGCGGTCCACTGATAATAATTTGGCATGAAATCCCTCGAATACAAATGATATGTCACATCCACTTCCGAATGATATTTCAAGTTGCGACATCTCACACATGGACACTTAATTTTTGGACGGTCCATGTACTGAGGGAACGCCTTGGTAAACTGCAGGAACTGTTGCACACCCTGTATAAATTTATCCCGTACACCGTACATGTCATCAGGATGACGATTGTACATCCACAAATGGTTCCGCAGATAGTAATTCATATCCATTTTAAGATAATTCTGCAAAGATTGACACAGATAGTAATTCATCAGGATGATAATTGTACATCCACAAACGGTTCTGCAGATAGTAATTCATATCCATTTTAAGATAATTACTACAGAAAGTGAAGAATGGCTCAGAAAACAACCCGAAATTTTATGTTTTTCAACGATATATTTCATATGCTTAATTGCCAAGTGTGGGGACGAATAGCTCAGAATACAACCCAAAATTCAGTCTAGCATATATTAGTGTGAATCATCTATGTTCTGTACATATGGTGTAGTATATGTTCTTATCGAATCTAGTATCTGAAGGATGTAACAGAATCAATAAGATAAACCCACAAAATATAATACTAAGACATTGTCTACTACTAAAAGATGTAGTGTTAGGTTGTCGTATCATCATTGCCGAGTGATGGGGGTCGGAGGACAGTCAACTTTATCTACGGATACACAGTTTCTGTCTCGCTAGTCGAATGGCTGCAGCGACTATGTCCTGATCACGATGTCGTACCGTAGATTAATATAAATTCCTTATAGCAAATGTCGTATATAGATTTCTGCCTCGCCAGTCGAATGGCTGCAGGGACAGTGTTTGGATGGTACATGTAATTCAAAATCAGATTAATGGGACAGTTACTTCCAAACCCAGCTTATAATAATATAGAGAATCCACGAATGTAGAGAATCCACGAATGAACAACAAATGAACAACAATCCAAATATATAGAAAGCTAATACTCAACAAACCGACATGATCATTTAAGCCTAAATCAGACCCCAATGTAATTCAAAACCCAGACACACTCCTCCTTACACAGCTCAAAATTAGACCCCCAATGTCCTGGTCACATCAGTTTTGATTAATACAAATTTCTTATAGAACCTGAACTAAAAATCAAGGCCAATGGCTAACCACATCAGTTTTGATTATGAGAAGCAGCTGCTGCTGCACCAAATCATGGATCCATATTTTTCCAAACTCATATTTTTTGATACCAAACTCATATTTTTCGATACCAAGCTCAAACTCCAAAATGAAAAACTTATCAAGCTCGAGCTCGAGCTCGATTAATTCTAATCAAGCCAAGCTCAAGCTTACAATATTGGTGTCCAGGGGGTTATGTGTTAACAGTATACATAGTATACTGTTAAAGAGGGACAGTATACATAGCACCGTTGATTAATACAAACCATCAGACCTCTGATGTTGTGGGATCGTGGATGGGACGTTGCACGTCCTTACGGTATTTCATCATTGTCATTGCACCTATATCAATACTGGCACCCTCTCGGTACCACCATTTCCATGCTTAATTATTTTATTTAGTAATTATATCATCGTATTTTTATTTGACCCATTTTTGATAAGAGCTTGTACCGATTATGATATATGCTTCTCAACTATACTTGGTAGTGAGACTGCACGATTGTTGTCTGCTCGTAGGCACATCCGAACCCTTCCATGACACGCCCATATCGTACCATATTGATAATGTGTTGATATTCCATGTATTGTAGTGAGACTGCACGATTGTTATCCGCCCGTAGGCATATCCGAACCCTTCCATGACACGCCCATAGCGATTGTTTGGGCAAAGCTATGTCGTCCAAGAAAAAAAAGGGGGAGTCGGGTTGCGATTAGTATCCATCCTTCGTGACATAGCTGAAATTTTATAGAATATCGATTACTATGGACAAGTTGGACTTGAAACAGATACTTAAAGGATCTCCGATTTGGAATTCAACAAGTCGATAATAATTATTAGTCAATTTATTCATCATTTCAAAACCCTAAAAATGTCCAAAAAACTTCCAGTATCAGTAAATAGGGCTCGAACCCTAAATTAGAATTCGAATCCAAGCAAAACATCAAATTGACAGTTGATATGCCCAAAAAACTCCCAGTATCAGTATATAGGTATCACACTGTGAGTCTCGTGTCCACACAGTGGGATACGACGTGTCCAAACTAACAAAATAGGTGACACACTGCTGCTCGTGCGGCGAGTCCACGCTCTCGTGGACACGAACTAGAAGCGAGAAAGAGCTAGAAGATGAGAAGAAACTGGGAAGTGGAGATAGGAGAGAGAGTGTGTGTGTGTGTGTGTGTGTGAGAAAGAAATAGAGATGGGGGAGCTACCTGAGGAGGAGGAGGATGAGGAGGAGGCCGGAGGAGGGAGATCGCCGGAGGAGCGCCACGGAGGAGGAGCGCACAAAAAATTGGGGGGAGGGAATTTGTGAATGATTGAAAAGGAAATCCTCGTAGCCTATATGAAACATTCAGCTACGTCCGAAAAGGACGTCGCTAAATGTCGCTGACATTTAATAAACGACGACGTCGCTTAAATTGCCTCGCTACATCAGCGACGTGTACCGACGAACTTGCGACGCAGGTTCCCATTTAATAAACTATAGTCGCTAGACGTCACTATTAGTCGCTGTTGGCAACTAACAGCGACGTCTTAGTAAAACGTCGCTAAACCCCCAAAAATTAGCGATGTTCTATCTTGGAGCCGCTAAATACGTTGTTGATATGACTTATTTTGGTAGTGTTATGAGTTGACATTGGGCGGGAAGAACATGATTGGAAGTTGACTACCACCTTATCTATCATAGACTCGCTTGCTACTGAGGAACGATAGGTAGACTATATGCTATAGACTCGCTCGATACTGAGGAATAGTATATGGTGTTGTGACTCGCTATTAAGGTACTGTACTGCATTGGTATTTTCTTGACTTGACTCGGTAGTCATGCGACCATGAACTGTTCTTAAAACTGTATTCACTTAGAACGGTTAGGCACCTTTATCCGTTAGGTACGAGTACATTTGGTTTGGATACTTGTATCTGACCGTGGCTTAGAACAATAACTTGTCGCAGATTAGTTCGTCACATCTTGTCCTTGTTTGGTTGTAGGTATGACTTACTACTTCGATGAGAAGGTATTGAACCTTGTTGGGGTCTGGATACCATATTGGATTTATAGTATGGAAAGATACGTCACCGTGAATTAGTTTACCATCTTCTGTCCTTGTTTGGTTGGGGGGATGGTAAGCGAGTTCAAATAGATGTGTATTGGACCATGTTATAATTTAATTGACTTATTTATTTGAGCAATATATTATTCAGTTTATATGGCATGATATTATGTGTCTTGTTACGTCTCCCTGAGGACCTGGTTATCTCGCCAGGTGTGTGCTCTTGTCTTTCGCCGGTGATATAGCTCTAGCCGTGATCATCGGTATTTCTTCGAGGATGATTGCACTTTGATCGTCTTCGCTCTGCTCGCAAAATTCTTTCTTTTGTTATGTATTTCTTTTCATAGTTGGTAGTGGATTTGTCTCCGCCCAACTATATGTACCAATGACAATTCATAGTTGATTACATGATATCTTTTATTCATTTATTTTTGTGTGGATGAGATTAGTTATGGTTCTACTGTATTTTACAGCTTATGTACCCATACGAGGCCTATGTACTTCGTATGAATACAACTGGCATGTCTACGTTCCTAGTCCTACGTATTTTGGGACTGGGATGTTACAACTATTATCTCCCCTCTCCTCATTATTAGAAGCGACGATAACAGCATCGAGGGCAAAAACAACAACGAGGGGAGGAGGTGGACAGGGTTGTGGGGTCGGAGAGATGGGTGGATTGCATTATAGGGGACAGGAGGTACAACTGGGGTATGCAGCAGAGGAGAAATAGAGGAATGGGGGAGGAGGGGTGATTTGGTAAAAAAATTTAACCTCTGGTAGTTGGAGGGTATCAATTTGATAATAGTCAATAATTGATGGTATTAAGTTATTAGCTTCTAAATTTTAGGATGCCAAGTTGAAAACATGATTAGTTGGTATCAAGTTAAAATTTAGCCTTTTTATATTAACTATTTATTTTTGCTATTTTAGAATATATCTAATCAAAATAAGTCACAAATACAATAACCATAATTTTTTAATATTTTAGGATTGCCAACATTTTTAAATCCTTACTAATTTTGGATTGCCAATGTTTGGGCAGTCCTAACTTTATGTGGACTGATAAATTTTGGTTGTTATAGATATGCACAGAATTGTCAAAATTTTTGCAGTCCTATTTTTCAGAACTATAAAAAAATTTGACAGTAGTGGATATACACAGAACTGTGAAGCCAAAACTGTGATGTCCACTAACAATTTATGTAGTGTGGTTATCATTTGCCTATATAAACTACCTTAACATTTTTACCCATTTAGAATTAATACATGGGAATCTTATATTCACCACTTGCTTGAGTACCAACAACATACATGAGGTATAAGAAAACCTTACTCCAATTGCCCTCCCTCCTCGTTAGTAACTAACCCTACCAAACTAAACTTCCAAGAATGGCTGCCTACAAGTTCTTCACTTGCTTTGCCTTGGCCTTCCTGGTCTTCCTGAGCATCGACGACAAGGATGTCCATCTCTTCTACAACTGTGATCCCGATCCTGCCGCCAACCGAATGGAATTTCAAGAAGTAGACTCCGTACAACTTGCCCCTCCATGCTCGGTATAGATACAGAGATGGAGTAAGAACGTTTTGGTTGTACTCCAATGACAGGTCCTTCCATGAAAATATGCATACTAGACCACGATCAGAGATACGCGTTCGTGTAAGTACGTCTCTCCAAGTGCACTACTTACCATTATCTTCTTCTTTCACTACTGATCGTTACTACGCAGTGACAATGGAGAACAACTTAGATTTTCGATTATTTTGAACTTCCGTACAGAAATCTTCTCAAATTCCTAATTTTATACAAATAATTTATTTTTGGGCCTTCGTCCCACATCACTCAGGGTCACGACTACTCATCCGGAGTATGGAAGTTTAAAGGTGACCTTTTCGTGCCAAGTGGCACGAGCGCTACTGTCATGCAGATCAAGCCGGTAGCTGATGATACCGCCACGATGATGTTATATACTGAAGTCTACACGGGATGCCAACATGGTCACGTTGTTTGTTGACGGAGTTCAGAAGCTGGAAGTAGGGGGAGCGGGCGCGACGCGTTCTACTTCAAGTTCGGGGGTCTATGCGAAGCTCGGTTCGAGCAATTACATGGAATCCAGATGGAGGAACGTCCATATACTGAAGAGAGGTAGATGAAATTTTGAGCAATGTAACAAGCATAGGCCAGTATCCTGCAATGAATAACAATGTCTGTGTTTGAATTTTCATGAATAGTCCCCAGCTACAGAACTTGTAGAAGACTTTGCAAAAATTCAATTATTTGAGTTCCTCTATAGGAGCATTAATGAATGCATGTTCTAGTGAATCAATCAAGCAAACCTTGGATTTCAAACAAGTTAACCCAACAACAAAAATAAGATCAAACTGAAAAAATGAGTAATTACAAATGAGTAATACTATGGGGACACTTTTCTTGACACACTTCATAGCCACACTGATGTGGTACTGCATTATTGGATGTCAAGGAAAATATTAAAAGGTGGTAATAATTGACATCCAATAATGCACATCAGTGTGGTTATGAAGTGTGTTAAGGAAAGTGTGTCCCCGTAGCATTATAAATCAATTACAAATAGGGTTAGGCTACTACGACAACCAATTTTAGCTACGGCATAACCTATTTAATGATAAAAAAAATTGACATACCTATTATTGCCTTTAATAACTACCCACCATTCTCTCTCCCTCTCTCCTAAATTAACTTTGCCTTTCTCTCGCCTTAATTCTCTATCTTCCTAAATTAAACAAAGAAATGCATACGGAGGTAATCCTATATTCCTCTTCCAGATAAAAAATAAATTTTCATAGATACCTTTTTATGTGTGTTCTATTTGGGTTGTATCTCGTATTCAGTTGATCCTTCAATGGTGATGACGATGGAGTTAGTAGTTTAGTCTTACATTGGATAGAAAGAGGGATCCAGAGGTGTAGATAACTGGGATTGGTTCAAGTCTTACATGAAAATTTATTTTTTTAGGAATGTGAGCCCAGCCCAGTATCATATTGCATGGACAAAATCTGATTCCGTCACACCTTGTTTGAGACAAATGATGTTGAACATAAATAATGCGTATAATTGGATAAGTCATGACTCATGGTCGATTTTGAGGGAGTGCAATATGTGCGACCGTACTAGATATCCCGAATTCATACACCTAAAAAATGTACATATATGAGGACCTAGAACTTTATAATATCTTCTATTAAAAGACATCAAACCACTTGAGATATTAAATTTTATAAAAAAATTAATTATTAATTTCCTGTATGGGAGTAGTAATGAATGCATGTTCTAGTGAATCAATCTAGCAAAGCTTGGATTTCAAAACCAAGATAACCCAACATAAAAAATGAGATCAAAATGGAAAGACTGAGTAATTAAAAATAGGGTTAGGCTAATACGACGACCAATTTTAGCCAGTGGCACAACCCATTTAATAACAAATAGTTGATGTACCTTTTATTGCCTTCAATAACTACCCACCATTCTATCTCCCCCTCTTCTAAATTAACTTTGTCTTTCTCTCGCCTTAATTCTCTATCTTCTTAATTCAAACTAAGAAATGAATACGGAGGTAATCTTATATTCCTCTTCTTCAGCCAAAAAAAATCTCGGACTCTACCTGTACTGTAGATCTTCTGCCCACCGAATGAAAGATTGCCAGCAAGTCGCGTATCACAACGGTCGAGGAGCATCAGGATCTCAGCAGCCAGCCCACTAGTAGCCGTATATTCCTGTCAGAGCCCCTGCACTCAGCCGCCCCAGCGGGAGATCCAGACTGAGATTCAGACGACGATCACTTACAATTTCGGCCGTCACCCAGGATGCCACTACAAAGAGTGCTGCAAGAGACGGAGGCTATACTTGTTCTGCGGGTTGCCTGCCCATCAAGTCAAAGATTGCCCGGAAGCTGCGGATTATACTACCGCAAGGACCACCCTACATCGGGACAGTTGAAGAAGTTGAAGTGATTCCAGTTCCTGAAGAAGTACTGAAGACGGACTGAAGACAGAAGACTCTCTTGCATGGTTGGAGCAGACCATGAGTCGTGATTCGCATACCAATTTAATTTTCTAGAATTTCCTTATTCCTGTTTAAAAGCTTGAAGGATTTTGTTTCCTATCTTGAACCCCTTTGGTGTCTATTCTAGATATTATTCCTATTTTAGATCTCGTCCTTTGTTCATAACTCTGTTTTTTATTTAAGAATTATTTTCTATTTGGTAAGCTTGTTTCGTGTCCACTATCCGATATTGTTTCAAATCCGCTATTCGATACCCTGTTTTCATATTCACTATGCATGATTTGTCTCCCACTTTGGCTTATATTTAAAATTTTGTTTCCAAATCAAAACTTGTGCCACTTGAGATTTTATTTCCTACTCGATATTTCATTTTGAAACTTTGTTCTCATTTAAAACCTTGTTGAGCTTTCGTTTCTATTCGAGACTTGTTTGAAACTTTGTCCTTATTAGAGATATTGATTGAATATTTCGTTTTCTATTGAAGTTCTGACTCGTTCCCTACACGAGATTTTGTTCCTATTTTCTATTCGAGAGTTGTTTTGTTCACGACTTGGTTGTAACCTTGTCTCCTATCCAAGATTTTGCTTGTTTCATGGATACTTGTTTACTATTCACTTATTGATACTTTGTTCTCTATTCACTGTTCGTGACCTTGCTTCATGTTCAAGATTTTCTATTCGAGAATTATGTCCATCCGCGACTTTGTTGAATTTTGATTTCTTGGCTGAGATTTTGTTCTTATTGAAAATTTGCTTCGCATTCAAAATTTGTTTGAAACTTCGTTTAATTGAACTTTGTTTCCGGTGCAAGATTTTATTTCTTATTTTGGAACCTTGTCCTTTATCTGATACTTTGCTTTCTGTTCACCATCCGGGGCCTTGTTATCTATTCAAGATTTTGTTCCCTATATGAGGTTGCTTGCCATTTGAGATTCCAGTTACTATTCGGAACTTTGTCCCCTGTTCGAGACTTAAAATCTCCTTGTTTGTCCTTTTATTACCCACTACTCATTGTTGAATCCTTTGTTGCTTCTTGGCACCTAGTGAAACTCCTTATTTTCTAAAGGACATGTAACACCACCTTTTATCATGACTTGAACTGTTGTAACTTCTTTTGAATTCTCTAGAAATTTTGGTAATTCCTATGGATAGGGTTGTAACTCCCCAGTCCCAAAATACTTAGGACCAAGTACGTCAGCATGCCAGCTGCACAAATACAAAGAATACACCAATATGTGGTATCCTCGTATTTGTACATAAGCTGTAAATAATAATACATGATAAGCCACAATATAATAACTATATCTCATCCACAGCTCAACACAGAATGAATAAATAAGTCTCAATGATAATAAAAGAAGTCAAGAGATAGCCGGGTGGTCATTCCCACGCCAAACAGCTATGAAAAATAGTCTCAACTAAATGGAGTCCAACCTCCTCAAAAATAGAACAATGAAGATAAAAGATGTCCACTACAAAATCTCAGAAAATAAAGAGGAAACTGTCACGACCCGCACCTACTGTGAGGGTACGAGTACGTAACAACGCCCAGCCTACGCCGCAGTGTCGGCTGTAGAACGCTATCCTAGGTCACAACATCTAACAGTTTAAGGTAATAAACAGTTATACTCCCCGAATGGTGGTGACATAACAGAATATATCTCAATCACAACTAAGGTAGAACAGGATAAAGATAGATAGATAATAAATATCCAGAACAGAAGAAATCACAGAGATACAATCCAGAAGTCTAAGTGTCTAAAATAAGTACATATCCCAAATATCTCAGAATCCAATACAGTAATCCATGAAAGATAGTAAAGACATCCTAATCTAGGGGGGGTGACATCAACTGCTAGTGGTCCAAGTCACAAGTGATGTCTAAAGCTGTACCAAGAGGGGTAGACACCAGAGCCTCATCATTCACTGTAAAATTTTCAACAGGTCCAGTCAGGACATGAGCGAGCACAGTACATCTCAACAAAATCATAACAGGTTAGGAAATATAAACATGCTAGAGAGTAAGATACAGGATCTGAAGAAATAATATGATGAAAAAGGAAGACTGTAAATAAATAGATACAACATATAGAGAACTAATAGTGACTAGTGATTCAGAGCACAAGATGGTTATGTAAACGGCACGATGTTATACACGAGTAATCTACAGAGATTTGTACACGAGTAATCTACTGGATTGAATACATAACCACTTCTACTCCCCCGCCCCAATCAATACACAAGGATCTAGCTAAGTTATGTTATTGTACACGAAGGTCATGTGAATACATGATTATACATGATTCATACGTTTCGTACACGAATGTCACAAATACAAGGAGTACACGATGTTCACGATAAAGTACATAAACACGTATACCCGATGTATCCGCTAAGGGGATAATATCGCACAACAAGATCCATATAGTACTAATCCGTGTTTCCAACGTGTCAGCATCATGTAAAGTAATAAAGCAGGAAATATAATCCTAAACAAGATATGAAATGATCAGAGAATGTACTCGCCTGTAACCTGAGAATCTGGAGAATATCTACTGTCCGAGGAGTGGTGTCTGTCTCTTATAGAACAGTACAAGTCATAACAAGTCCAAAATGGTAAAAAGATGCACTACAATGCATTCTACATGAATCTAGGTCAATCTAGGCCAAAGTCAACTCTTGGTCAACTCTGGTGTAAACCCCTTGATCATTTCACATTATGTTAAAATTTTATTTATAAACTATTTAATTACCATGTCACACTAGATATTATTTCCTAGACACATAGAGGTATAAATACAGGTTTGGAGAAGGGGCTTGTTGACTATCTCCAAATATTAATTTCCTTTCTTTGTATTTTAGAAATTGGGAAGCTCACATTAAGGGGGATGTTTGTGGTATCATACAAAAGAGGTAGGGGGCTAAGTGCAATTATGGGTTTCAAACTCCTAATACCTGAGTGCAAATTCGTAGCAGGGCTGTGTTTTAAATATACAAACCCTGTTTAAACCAATTCAAATTCGAGTCTACCAGGAAGTAGATCTTCCCAAATCAAATCCAATTTGGATTCCCTCTATCCTTATGATCAGGATCCCAAGCACATATAAAAGAAGTTCGATCCCAGGAAAAAACCCTAGAACCTTTGCAGCCAAACTCCAGTCGACTGAATTAGAGAACTGCAAGGAAGAAGAAGTTGTGTTCTTCAATCTTAGAGGAGTTTTGCCACAGCAGACATCTCCCAGGTAAATCATACATTCACCTTCCTGCCATATCCTGAACAATTAATCATTTCCCTGTCGATGTTAACATACCCCTAGGACAACCTACCTAGATGGACACAGAGGAAGGGATGTTCAGAAAACTTGTAATGTTTATAGCAGGTTGAACCATCTGTTAAGAATAAATCAGGGCACTCACAAGAGTTCCTTGTGTTGTCCCACATCACTTGGTATATCCTTGCACCCATGTGTTGTCCGGAGAACCCCAAACACCCCAGCCTGCAGGCTGTGAGCGGGACAGGGTCATAAGGGTGATAGAGGCAGGCCCTATTCGAATGTCCCTATGACCTTAGATGAACCTGGAACACTTTTAAATGCTAGACTTCTCTACACACAGGAGAAGTCCTTCACACTGTCTGTAGAAGGAGTACCCAATTGAATGGTTATGTAACCAGAAGGTATTATCCTTTGAGTACCTTGTGGATTTCAGTTGTGACAAGAGTTGGATTCCAGACTTAGAAGGAGGATGGACTGTATTAGGCACCAGGTAATGCAACAACATGGATACCCATGTTGGTACCAAGGACTACAAGTAGTGATATGTGTAAGCCCCTATTTTTCAAAATTCATTTTTAATTAGTGTTAATTAATTTTTAGTGACAAATTAGCCTTAAAATAATTATTTAGATTTTTAGGAATTTTTCTAGAATTTTTAAATGATTTTAAATAAGTTTTATATATTAAAAATATCAATTTGTAATTTATTTAAATGTTTTAATAGCATTTTATAATTTTCTGAATTGTTTTAATAGTGTTTTGCAATTAATTGAATTGTTAGTATATTAGTTTGAAATTTATGGATTGTTTTAAATAGGGAGTATAATTTCCTAATTCCTGAGGGACCTAACTGCTAAACCTAAACCCCCCCCATGTCACTCTCTCTCTCCTCCAGCTCTTCACCCACCCCCGACGACTGCCCCGACCGACTACGATCGGCTGACCCCGCCTCTTCCGGCTGCCCCGACCGCCCCCTTTCCCTATAAAACACTCCCCTCTCTCCCCCGACCTAGCTACCACCTCCACGACCACCGACGACCGCCACAGCCCCTCGCTCATCCACAAAACTCCTAAACCCTAACCCTACTCCGACGAACTCCGCCCAGCCCCACCGTCGACCTTCACCGCCAACCACCACCACCATCCGACGTGCCGCACCAAGCCGCGCCCAGCGCCACCGGAGCGCCGTGACGCCGACGTCTCCTCTGCCGTCCCCGACCTTCGAATCACCCTTCAATTCGTCGGACACGTGAGTGTCAGTGTTCCCCTGTGTCGTGCGTGTCTCGTGTTGGGTCGGAAGTGTTCGCCATGTCCTGGCGAATACTTTGATAGAACTGGACACGCGAGATTGAACTCATGCGTGTCGTGCAGGCCAAGGACACGAGGATACCTGTGTCCTTAACTGTCAGGACACAGGATGGTTTTTATATTTTTTTTTATGTTAATTCATTTGTTACTAAATAAAATAAACCCAACCCTTTCCCTAACACAACTGATGGGCTGACCCCCTGGCCAGCCCATCCTAATCTAAACCCCCCGCGCGCGCTCAGTTGGCCTGGGTTCGAACCCTGCCACTGCTGTATTCTTTTTCTTTTCTTCTTTCTTTTTCTTTTTCCTTTTTCTTTTATATATATATCTATTTATATATATATGTATATACATATTTTTGTATATATATATGTATTAATATATATACTATATTTAGGTATATATAGTTGCTGTTTTTATATATATATATGTATATACTTCATTATTTTATGTATGTATATATATATATATATATATGTGTATTATGTATACATATATATTTATGTATATATATTTCCTTATGTATGTATATTATTATATATATACTATTATATATATATGTATACATTAATTTTGTATATATATATATATATATATATATGTTATATAGATAAGTATTTTCTTATATGTATATATACATATATTTGTATATATATATATATAATATATAGTTGAGCATTTTCCTATATATATAAATATCCCTATATTTATATATATATATATATATATATATATATATATATATATATATATATATATATATATATATATATATATATATATATATATTATTTTCTATATGTATTTTACTTAGCTTAGTGTAAATTATTTATATAAAATAATGTTCATACTTTTATAGTTACTATGTAAAACTTTACCTTATTAAAATAATAATATTTATTTTGATTATTACCAAATTGTATTTTTATTGTATTTAAATTACTGCAACCATTTGGTGTCCAAGCCTAGCATGGGTATTTGGGCTCAAATGTGTTTTCACACATTCAAGACCTGTACAAGTCATATTGGACTTGATTCATGGCCTTGGGTCCTGTATTTGAACTTTGGTTCAAATTATATACATGGACAAAATATGCAGATAATTAATTATTATGTGCATTGCTGTTTTTGATTTTCTAAAAATACTTAAATTATTGCTAAAATTATGGAAAAATAGTTTTTAGATACTATGTTAAATTAGCTAATTTAGTATAAATTTTGTAGTATTTAATTTACTGTTTTGCCACTAGTTTGGCATATGAAACCAAAACTCATTTTCTGTATACTTAGAAAAACTGATTTTTATAAAATATTTGTACTGGTTGATAAATTCCAGAAAAATTATAATAAATTTCTATGATTAACAAGGATCACTTTGATACTTTGCTTTAAACAAAACTAGGCTTTTTGCCTATCTCTAAAATTGTTAGAACACAATGATCTTTTGATTTATTTATTGATTAATTACGACTTGTAGCTTTTTGTGTTATTTGGAGTTTTAGTCGTGTTGAACCCCATCCCTCATTAGTATAAAGACCCTAGAAAGTTAGTTAACATAGTGTGTCACCCCACATTGGTCTCCTATGCTAAGTCATCATTTTGGCTAGGTGCCCAGTCACAAGTCGTGTTTCACCAATTAGTGTCCTAGTGTTTTAGCTTAGTGTAAAACTAAGTTATTATATTTTACTTCTACAGCGACGAGTTACTGGACATCCATAGCATTGTTATCGCAGCTTGTTTTGTTTTACTTTGCTAGAGGCAAGTACTTTCTATGAACTTTACATATTGTCACATAAATGAACTGCAAACCCCACCATATTGAATGCTGATCCTTGGGGTAGCAAGTTAGAATCTCTACATGATATACTTTCAGTTACTACCATGCTTAGAATAGTCTTGATGTATCTCTCACATAATTAGAATATGGGTTATGGGGAAACTGATAGTTGAGTACGTGATCTTGCCCCCTTCTCCGTACGTACGTACCGAGCAAGGTTGATATTTATATGTATACCTTGTCGTAGGCTTTATCTCAACGCGGATTTGTACGTATGTACATTTGTCGCCGTTTCACTTGTACGGAAGTACATTTCATTATGTGCCCCCCGCACATTGTACATCTATTGACCGATCACGTACCTGCTACAGTTTTAAACATTACATATACAGCTGTTTCTATGACATATGTATCCTTGCCATGATAGACTATGTGATGCCATGCTTTCCAGTTATTCCTCTCATGTTTATTTCCATGTTTCATATGCTAGTTTGCTAGATTTAGTACTTGCTCCCGTCCTGACAGGATAACGTTGTAGGTGTCCTTACTGAGGAGGAGTTACTCTGCGACTCATATTATGGGATTACTGCCGAGGACCCGGCTCTGCTTTACGAGGATGTTCCTGCGGGGAACCTCGCCTAGTTGTCTTTTGTTTACTTAGACTTTTGAGAGTAGACATGTATTAGACTATATCATTTTGTAACTGGACATGTATCCAGTTTTATATTTCAGTTTACTTGTACTTGGATATTTTACTATATACGACGACTTTTGTGTTTGGAGCATTTATGATTCTTCTTCACTTATAGAACTGTTAGCACATTTAGTCTTATCCTGTTGTCTTTAGAACAGCTTACTACGTTTTATCTCAACGTAGGCTGGACATGACTCGGCCTAGCCCAACAATTTGGGTAGCGGGTCGTGACATGTTTTTAGTGGTGGCCCATGCAGGTCCTGACTAAACTGTTTGGTTACGTTATTGTACCAAGCATGCCTGCAATTAGGAACTTAAGGTAATTAGACAACATTAGGAAAGACGCTTAGAACACCTAGAGGAATGCTAGGATTGTAACATAGGAAATATGTCACATGTTTGCTATTATAATTAGATTTTCTTGCATATGATTGCTTACTTTAAACAAGTCCTTATAAGTCTTTTTATGTGTAATTTAGATGGTGCTTACTCGTTCATCCCAGTATGTTACCCCCGAGAATGGGGCCCTTCATATCCAGTCAGCTGACCAGTTGACTGATACACCTCCACCTACCACATTCCCCCACTCCACAGATCCGCAGACCCAGATACCACCTTCCACATCCCAGTCCCAACAGGCCCCGATACTTCCACCACCCCCTATCACTATACCCACCCAGGCTTCCGTCACACTCGACGGGACCCAGCCGCTCACACTGATCCAGGTGTTCCTAACAACCCATCCGGAGCAGACTACCCTACTCCGCCAGAGCATGGAGCATTCTGAGGGACGTCCCGTGGTCCCACCACATGTAGAGCCACGACAGAGAGCGGGGACGGTCAAGGACTTCATGGGTCTGAATCCCAAGGAGTTCTCAGGGACTGAGGGCATAGTAGTAGCTGATGATTGGCTAGATTCTGTAGAGAGGAAGCTTCTGGGAGTTAGGATGCCGGATGACCTTCAGGTCGAGGCAGCAGGATTTCTGCTGATAGACTTAGCCGGAGTCTGGTTCAGGAATGAGCCGTTGTTCGCGAGAGGTAGAGCCACCTGGGACCGGTTCAAGACCCAGTTCAAGAAGAAATTCTTCTCGACCACTGCTAGAGTAGCCATGGGGCTACGATTCCAGAACATCCAGCAGGGGAACCGTTCTGTTGATGACTATGCGGGAGAGTTTAGTCGCTTGAGCCGTTTTGCTCCTAGTCTGGTTGCTGATCCAGAGGAGATGACCCGTAGGTTTTGCCATGGTCTAGTTCCAGACATTGGCATCCTTATAGTGGCGAACGGTACGACTGACTAGTACCAGAGCCTAGAGTTAGCCCGGAGCATCGAGGAACGTCTTCTGTCATGCAAGAGGCCGGCTTCTGTACATCATGAGGGAACGTCCAAGCGTCAGGCTTTCCAGCAGAGAGCGCCGACGCCACCCCAGCAGACTTACCGTCCCCCTACACCACATCATCAGACCCCGCCAGTTAGAGCCCCGGGACCCCAGCATCAGCAGCAGCAGCAGCAGCAACAGCAGAGGGGAGCTATATGTTCTTTCTGCGGAAGACCAGGGCATGATCACACCGTCTGCAGGAAGAGGTTGAAGCAGTATTTAGCTTGTGGGTCTGCCACCCATCAGATTCGAGAGTGCCCAGTAGCGAAGACTAGAGGACCGCTTCCGACTCAGCAGCAGAGGTTCGGACAGCATCTGCAGCAGCAGAAGGGACCTCAGGGGAGGGTTTATAGTCTAGCCATTGAGCCGGAGCCGGAGCAGGTTTCGCAGCCGGATTACTTAGCTGACGTCATCACAGGTCATGTTTATTTGCATACTTTTCTAGCTGTATGTTTGTTTGATTCTAGTGCATCTCATAGCTTCCTATCATTAGAGTTTATGCATAAACATCATCTAGTAGCTACGTCTACTGCGGAGATTAGTAGAGTGATGACGGGGAGGAGGACCAGTGCCTATTAGATCTATCTATAGATGTTCTATTTTTATAGCCGGGAGAGAGTTCAGAGGGCGATTCTTTGTGATGCCACTCCCCAGTTATGATATCATATTGGGGATGGACTGGCTTAGCTATGCCCATGCATCTATAGATTGCCATGAGGGTAGTATTTTGTTCAGTCCCCCAGGCACAGCACCATTCAGTATCAGGAGGACAGGGCCGAAGATCAGCCTAGAGCCGAACTGTTGTGCGACAGTCGGAGACGCAGCACTGCCACACCCTATCATTAGGGAGTTTATGGATGTATTCCCAGAGGATCTTCCAGGACTTCCGCCTGACAGAGATGTGGAGTTCACTATAGATTTAGTGCCGGGTTCATCACCAGTATCCCGGGCTTGCTATAGAGTGAATCCCAAGGAGGCCATAGAGATGAAAGAACAGATTGATGACCTGTTGAAAAAGGGTTTCATTCGATCCAGTGCTTCTCCATGGGGAGCACCAGTGCTCTTTGTGCCTAAGAAGGATGGTACAGTCCGGTTGTGTATTGACTATCGGGCCTTGAATGCCATCACCATCAAGAACAAATATCCTCTGCCCAGGATAGATGATTTGTTCGACCAGTTGAGCGGGGCGAAGGTGTTTTCCAGGATAGACTTGAGATCCGGGCACCACCAGGTGAAGGTTAGGCCAGCAGACATCCAGAAGACGACATTCAACACGAAGTACGGGCAGTACGAGTTTCTGGTGTTGCCATTTGGTCTCACAAATATGCCAGCTGTCTTTATGAACTTGATGAATAAGACATTTCACCAGTATCTGGATAAGTTCGTCGTAGTGTTTATCGACGACATCCTGATATACTCGAAGATGCCGGAGGAGCATGCAGAGCACTTGCGGATAGTTTTGGGGATTCTGAGGCAGGAGAGATTGTTTGCCAAATTATCGAAGTACGAGTTCTTTTTAGACCGAGTGGAGTTTCTCGGCCATGTAGTCACTGGAGATGGAATCTCGGTAGATCCTAGAAAGATTGCTGCAGTTGAAACGTGGAAGGCTCCGACGTCAGTTTCAGAGATCAGGAGTTTTCTGGGTTTAGCAGGCTATTATAGAAAGTTCGTCCAGGACTTTGCTAGGATAGCTGAACCCATGACGAAGCTGACGCGAAAGGACGCAGAGTACATCTGGTCAGAGGACTGCCAGACGGCATTTGAGGAGCTGAAGAGGAGGCTGACGACCGCTCCAGTCCTGACTTTACCTTCAGGTTCTGGAGGTTTCACCATTTACAGTGATGCTTCTGGGAAGGGGCTAGGATGTGTCCTACAGCAGCATAGGAAAGTAATTGCTTATGCATCTAGGCAGTTGCGGACTCATGAGAGGAATTATCCTACCCATGACCTCGAGTTAGCTGCGGTGATCTTTGCACTCAAGTTATGAAAATATTACTTATATGGAGAGCATGTGGAAATCTTTACTGACCACAAAAGCTTGAAGTATGTGTTCACGCAGAAAAGAGCTGAACATGAGGCAAAGACGATGGTTGGAGTTGATGAAGGACTTCGACATCGATTTACAGTATCACCCCGGGAAGGCAAATGTGGTGGCGGATGTGCTGAGCAGGCATCCGATGGCATGGTATCTGATGATTGATCGGCATTTGCAGGAGGATCTAGAGAAGCTCGGTATTGAGCTAGTTCGGCCAGGATCAGTGATACAGATGATGGCGCTTGACATTCAGTCAGGTTTGATGGAGCAGATCCGGGAGGCACAGTCTACAGATGAGAGCCTTCACAGACTTCGACCCCAGGCATTAGCTGGATTGCTGGATGGCTTCACTATAGCAGAAGATGGATCCCTGAGGCATGGCAGCGATTGTGCGTACCGAAGGGAGAGCTGGTAGAGGTAGTCTTGCAGGAGGCACACCGATCGAGATATTCTATTCACCCTGGTGCTAACAAGATGTACCGTGACTTGCGGGAATATCTCTGGTGGCACGGGATGAAGAGGGATGTATCATGTTTCATCTCGAGATACCTAGTTGCCAGCAGGTCAAGACGGAGCGCCAGAGGCCAGCTGGTTTGTTGCAGCCATTACCCATTCCTGAGTGGAAGTAGGAACATATTACGATGGACTTCGTTTCAGGGCTTCCTCGTTCCCAAGGAGGGAAGGATGCCATCTGGGTCATCGTAGATAGGCTGACGAAGTGTGCGCACTTCATACCCTTCAAGGTGGGGCTTTCCACCGAGAAGTTGGCGGAGCTATACATGCAGCAGATATTTCGCCTACACGGAGTGCCGGTGAGCATCGTGTCAGACAGAGACAGTAGGTTTACATCCCACTACTGGAGGAGCTTGCAGGAGGAGTTGGGCAGTAGGCTCAAGTTCAGTACGGCGTACCACCCGCAGACAGATGGGCAGTCCGAGAGGACGATACAGACACTGGAGGATATGCTGAGGACTTGCGTGCTGGACTTCGGAGGATCATGGGAGAGCCATCTGCACTTGGTAGAGTTTTCATACAACAACAGCTACCAGGCCAGTATTGGTATGTCTCCTTTCGAGGCGCTATATGGACGACGATGCCGGACACCGCTCTTTTGGGATGATGTCGGAGACAGAGTTATACTTGGGCCAGAGATGATCACGGATGCAGCAGAGAAAGTCGGGATGATCAGAGACAGGCTCAGAGTAGCTCAGGACAGGCAGAAACACTGGGCTGATGCAAGTCGCAGGCCGATGGAGTTCGCAGACGGTGATATGGTGCTAGTGAAGATATCACCTACTAGAGGGACGATCCGGTTCGGACGAGGAAGGAAGCTGAGCCCCAGATACATCGGGCCGTTCGAGGTACTTGGCAGGATCGGAGAGGTAGCTTACAGGGTTGCACTTCCACCCAACCTAGCGGGAGTTCACGATGTCTTTTACGTATCTCAGCTAAGGAGATATGTTCCAGACCCCAGTCATGTGCTAGATCATTCAGAGTTGGAGGTCGGACCGAGCCTTACAGTTTCTGAGCAGCCAGTGGAGATATTAGACCGGAGAGAGAAGAGGCTGAGGAACAAGGTTATACCCCTAGTGCGAGTAGCTTGGAGCCGTCACTTTCCAGGTGAATCTACTTGGGAGAGGGAGTCGGACATGAGGGAGAGATACCCTTACTTGTTCGATCCAACCGCTGCGAGAGAACCACCCGTTCCCGCTTGATACCCTAGAGGTTAGTTTCGATCGCAGCCTTAGTCATTTTGATTGCAATACTTGCTATGTTAGAATATTGTCGGGTCTTCAATCCTTATGAATTTTGAGGACGAAATTTTTCAAGGAGGGAAGACTTGTAAGCCCCTGTTTTTTAAAATTCATTTTTAATTAGTGTTAATTAATTTTTAGTGACAAATTAGCCTTAAAATAATTATTTAGATTTTTAGAAATTTTTCTAGAATTTTTAAATGATTTTAAATAAGTTTTATATATTAAAAATATCAATTTGTAATTTATTTAAATGTTTTAATAGCATTTTATAATTTTTCGAATTATTTTAATAGTGTTTTGCAATTAATTGAATTGTTAGTATATTAGTTTGAAATTTATGGATTGTTTTAAATAGGGAGTGTAATTTTCTAATTCCTGAGGGACCTAACTGCTAAACCTAAACCCCCCCCACGTCACTCTCTCTCTCTCCAGCTCTTCACCCACCCCCGACGACTGTCCCGACCGACTACGACCGGCTGACCCCGCCTTTTCCGGCTGCCCCGACCGCCCCCTTTCCCTATAAAACGCTCCCCTCTCTCCCCCCGACCTAGCTACCACCTCCACGACACCGACGACCGCCACAGCCCCTCGCTCCTCCACAAAACTCCTAAACCCTAACCCTACTCCGACGAACTCCGCCGAGCCCCACCGTCGACCTTCACCGCCAACCACACCACCATCCGACGCGCCGCACCAAGCCGCGCCCAGCGCCACGGAGCGCCGTGACGCCGACGTCTCCTCCGCCGTCCCGACCTTCGAATCACCCTTCAATTCGCCGGACACGTGAGTGTCAGTGTTCCCTGTCGTGCGTGTCTCGTTGGGTCGAAAGTGTCGCCATGCCTGGCGAATACTTGATAGAACTGGACACGCGAGATTGAACTCTGCGTGTCGTGCAGGCCAAGGACACGAGGATACCTGTGTCCTTAACTGTCAGGACACAGGATGGTTTTTATTTTTTTATGTAATTCATTTGTTACTAAATAAATAAACCCAACCCTTTCCCTACACAACTGATGGGCTGACCCCCTGGCCAGCCCATCCTAATCTTAAACCCCCGCGCGCGCTCAGTGGCCTGGGTTCGAACCTGCCATGTATGTATTCTTTTTTTTTTCTTTTTCTTTCCTTTTCCTTTTTCTTTTATATATATATGTATATACAATTTTTGTATATATATATATGTATTAATATATATATTTAGGTATATAGTGCTGTTATATATATATATATATATATAGATATATATATATATATATATATATATATATATATATATATATATATATACATTCATTATTTTATGATGATATTATATAGTGTATATGTATACATATATATTTTATTATATATATTCTATGTATATATTTATATATACTGTATATATATGTATACATTAATTTTGTATATATAATATAATATATATATATATATATGTTATAGAGATAAGTATTTTCATATGTATATTACATAGATTTGTATATAATATATAATATATAGTGAGCTTTTCCTATATATCTAATATCCCTATATTTATAATATATATATATTATTTCCATATGTATTTACTTAGCTTAGTGTAAATTATTTATATAAAATAATGTTCATACTTTATAGTACTATGTAAAACTTACCTTATAAAATAATAATATTATTTTGATTATTACCAAATTGTATTTTTATTGTATTTAAATTACTGCAACCATTTGGTGTCCAAGCCTAGCATGGGTATTTGGGCTCAAATGTGTTTCACACATTCAAGACCAGTAAAGTCATATTGGACTTGATTCATGGCCTTGGGTCCTGTATTTGAACTTGGTTCAATTATATACATGGACAAAATACGCAGATAATTAATTATTGTGTGCATTGGTTTTGATTTTAAAAATACTTAAAGTATTGCTAAATTATGGAAAAAATAGTTTTCAGTACTATGTTAAATTAGCTAATTTAGTATAAATTTTGTAGTATTAATTTATGTTTGCCACTAGTTTGGCATATGAAACCAAAACTCATTTTCTGTATACTTAGGAAAAACGATTTTTATAAAATATTTGTACTGGTTGATAAATTCCAGAAAAATTATAATAAATTTCTATGATTAACAAGGATCATTTGATACTTTGCTTTTTAAACAAAACTAGGCTTTTTGCCTATCTCTAAAAATTGTTAGAACACAATGATCTATTGATTTATTTATTGATTAATTACGACTTGTAGCTTTTTGGTTATTTGGAGTTTAGTCGTGTGAACCATCCTTACAAGTATAAAGACCCTAAAAAGTTAGTAACATAGTGTGTCACCCCACATTGGTCTCCTATGCCAAGTCATCCTTTTGGCTAGGTGCCCAGTCACAAGTCGTGTTTCACCAATTAGTGTCCTAGTGTTTTAGTTAGTGTAAAACTAAGTTATTATATTTTACTTCTACAGCGACGAGTTACGGGACATCCATAGGCATGTTATCGCAGCTTGTTTGTTTTGCTTGCTAGAGGTAAGTACTTCTACGAACTTACATATTGTCACATAAATGAACTGCAAACCCCACCATGTGAATGCTGATCCTTGGGGTAGCAAGTTAGAATCTACATGATATACTTTCAGTTACTACCATGCTTAGAATAGTCTTGATATATCTCTCTATGATTAGAATATGGGTTAGGGGAAACTGATAGTTGAGTACG